>PVLA01005000.1:0-159096 GCA_004027455.1 Hydrochoerus hydrochaeris | reverse complement strand
GTACAGCCCTTCCTCTGCATTCTCACAGTGGCTTGTGTCCTGCTGTGTCATCATGGCCGCCTGCCTCTGTTAGGGTGACCCTGCCAGCCTAGCAGGCTAAGGGGCCCTGGGCTGAGGTGAGCCGAGCCAAGTGTCACCAATTGGGCTACTGCGCAGTAATTCTTGCTGACAGGGTCGCTGGTGTCCTCCAGTAAGACTGGGGACCTGGCTGTAGTTAATCAAGGCCTCCTCTCAGCCCCCTGCTCTGCAAGCCAGAAATGGATCTGAGTGGAAGGGGTGCACAGGAAGGATGGCCAGAGGTGGGAGGCTGTGTGGCGCCTCTGCAGGCCCTGGGGAGCCTTGCATCTCACAGGAAAATGGCTGAGGGTGGCCATGGGGCGCAGCCCTTAAAACTGCATCCTGTGACTGCTGCTGCCGTGTCTGCAGGAGGAAGCCTGGTCTCAGGGCTGGCGGGGCGGCCAGGGAGGAGGGGGTTCCCAAACTCATAAAAGCTGTGCACCTGGCCCAGGGAGGGTGCCACAGCAAATCATCGGGAGTCCTGGGGAGAACAAGGGGGCTGCAGGAAGTGGGCCTCAGGTCCCACCACACCTTGCCCTTGGGGCTGCTCTTATTTCCCCGTCTCCTATTCTGCCTGGGACCAGTCCTGGCATGTTACCGTGTCCGTGTGCCGAGCTCCCCCAGCCTGCAGCCCTGTAACAGGACGCCAGGCTGTGCTCAGAGCTGTCTTGGAAGGCCCTGTACACGAGGGTGTTGGCTGTAGCTGTTTTAGGTTCCACATCCCATGGGTGTTGATCTTTGTATGGTCCAAGTTTAAGACACAGTGGTGACTGAGTGTTGGTGCTTAATCTGCGCAGTGCTGGTTGTATACCTCATTACGACTGCGGTGACTCGTGAGTGGACTGTATTGTCGTTACATGTGTTGATGTGTGGCAGAAGTGACTATGTGGAGTATTGGTTAGGTATGAGCAGAAGTCTCCCCCTGAAGATTACCAGCTGGTTACACGCAGTGAGGGGTATGTCACCATGAGTGGTGCTGTGACTTGGGTATATGTGACGCCCACCAGTTCCATGGCATCAGCCTGGTGGCTGCACATGACTTGCTTTCTCCCCACCAGCGCACATGTGGATCGTGGATCATGGGGCAGTCCTTGATGTGCTGGTTCCCCACAGAGCCTGCCTGGGGGGTGCACGTCCTGCCTGGGCAGAGCAGAGGGCTGCGGGGGAGGGGGTGGGAAGGCTAGGGAAGCGGGGCCCGGTACCTTGGTGGGGCTGTTCCTGTCCAGAGTGCTGGCCTGGCTGGTAGCAGGCCCCCCGCACGCCAGTGTGTGGTAGCTGGAATTGGAAAAGCACTGGGTGTGGCTGCTACTTTGAGACAAATCTGGGGAGAGAACAAGGTGCCATATTCCATCATCCGCCTGCCCTGGGCTAGATATCCCCGAAGCTAAAGCTTGGGCTGGGCAGATTTGAGAGGACACTGTGCAGAACAGCCATGCCCAGCTTCCTGGTGTCCACTACCCCAGCAGGAATTTGGAGATCCTGGTTTGCCCGTGCCAGGTACCAGGCTACAAATGCCCAGGGTAGAGGGCATCAGGAGTGTCGCTGTACAGGGCTGAGCTCCCCTTCTTCCCCTAAGGGTCAGCCCCAGTAAGAGTCCATAAGGAGAACCCCACTCCTGTGGGCTCTTGCCCTCCCCGCTGCTCTCCTGAGGGGGGCCGGGGAACACAAAGAGGAGTGGTGTACAAAGCCAGCCAGCCTAGCTCATTGTAGTCACACAAGAAAATGCCCCAAACTGAGAGCCAGGCCTCCATCAGAGGATGCTGGCTTTGACTGGAATGGGGTGAGGGTGGGGATGGGGGTACACAGGCCTGGAGCCCTTTGCAGGCCAGGTCTGTACCAGGGCCACCAGATCCTGCCAGTCCTATGGTGGCCCAGAGCTGGCCTGTAGCAGGCTGGAGGCGGTCAGGGCTGAGCACAGGTGTGGGAGGCTGTAGGTCACCCCCAGCCCGCTGCCGGGAGCTGCTGTCATGTTCACCCAGGCAGCCCACCAGAGCCCAGGACCGTGGGAAATTTCAGAGCATTTTCTGTCTTGCACAAAGCGGGCTTGGTACACTTGCCAGGCCAGTGTCCCCACCTTGCAGACCTCTCCCAAGTCAGGTCCCACCCTCTTCCTGCACTGAGAAGCTCCTGTCTCCAACAGGGTTGGCCCAAGCCTTCGCCAGCGAAGCAGAAATGCACAGGGCCTGAGCCCCGACCCAAGCCCAAGGTCCTGTCTTCCGGGGTGCAGCAGTGGCGCAGGAGGGAGATGTGCTCTGCAGCACCTGCTCCTGGGGGGATGGGGGTGCTCTGGGGGTACAGCTGCTCAGAGATGGAGCCAGGACCCCACAGACCTCTCTCAGGTAAGCTCCTCCCACCCCCACTGGCTCTCTGGAAGGACTGCACCCAGCCACCCACGGACCCTGTTGTGTCCCGAGGATACCAGGTCTCTTCCTGGTGCGGTGGCGCCCTCACCTGAGAGGGAGTAATCGGTGCTGGTCATCCGCATGGCAGGGGTGTAGGAGACCCGGGGGGCCAGCTCGCGGCCTTTCTCTTTGTGTCGCCGTCGGTGCCAGGCAAACAGGACAAGCAGCACCACCGTGAGGAACAGCAGGAGGATGATGCCCGTGACTGCGCCCACCGAGTGCCGCTCCGCACCCAGGGCGGGGCTGACCTTGGTGTAGGGGTTCAGCTCCCCCGTCATGAGGGCGGCTGCCGGCAGAGCGGGGGTGGGCAGGGCCTGAGCTCTCTGGAGGGCCAGGGCAGGGCTGGGCGCCTCCTGCCCTCCAAGGTGGGGACCCGGTTCTGGTCTCAGCCCTTTCCTTCCATCCCTGTTTGACCCCAACTTCACTCTGCCTCAGTTTCTTCAACTGCCTAAAAGAGGCTGGAGTTGCAGGTTGTGATGAGGAACAAGTGTGACTGGATGTGAGCTAGTGTGAGGGACAGAAGCAGCCACTAAATCTTTGTGGCAGCCCAATGTAAAGGGGACTGTTTTCCTTTCTACTAATGAAAATACTGTCACCTGTCACCACAAGGTCAGGGAATGTGCCCAAGGCCACATAAACCAGTAACCAGCAGGCAGGAGAAACCAGGCCAGTGCCTCCTACTCACCAGCAGTGTAAGAGACGGCACCCCCCACCCAGGCTTCATGCGAACCCCGTGACAGAGCGGAGCCGGGCGTGGTGTTGCATGCCTGTAATCCCAGCACTCTGAGGCAGGAGGATTGCAAGTTAGAGTTCAATCTGGGCAAAATTGAAAGTTCTGGGGATGTAACTCAGTGCAGAGGTCCTGGGCTCACACTGATTATCAACAAATAAAAGCCGAGAGTGCCATGCCTGTGAGCCCAAGGTTACCGCTCGCAAGGCGCCTCTTGATTATACCCGTGCGGCTCTCCCCTCTGCTGACTCGCGGTCTGGGGGGCCTGTCCTGCTAGACAGCTGCGCCCCAGCCCCCGGGAGGTGAAGGCACTGTGCTCCTATTCTCAGATACACAGGAAGGGCCTGTGGCGACAGAGCCCATCCACCTTCCTCCCCAGCTCCCAGCACCAACAGCGCTGTCCCATCCAGGCCTGAGGGGCTCAAGCGTGCCTGTGCCAGGCTCTGGGCTGAGTCCTCTACTCAGTGTCTCAGCTTGGTCCCCGCTCCTCTGCGGTGTCTGACCGCAGCACCACAGCAAGGATGGAGCCACTTTCACAACGAGCAGCAGAACTGGACCTCGGCAGGGCCCCCGACCTGGCCCATGGCCTTCCTGCTGCAAAGCTGTGGGTGCTCTCGGCGGGCTGTGGGAGCCCTGCTGAGGAGGAGCCTGGGGACAATGCTGGTGATGCCCACCTCCTCCCACCCCACAGGCACTACTGTGCACTACCTTGATCACACCGGATGCCTTTGAATCCAGGGCTGCAGTAGCAGGTGCCGGTGACGTGGTCACAGGTAGCATTGTTCATGCACTCGCACAGCTGCTGACACCCATAGCCAAAGGTTCCTGGGGCACATCCTGTGTGGCACAAGGAAGGTGGGCAGACAGTGAGACAGCCACTCCCCGCTGTATGCCAGGCAGCAGTCCTTGAGTGAGAGGGCACAGGGCAGAGCAGGAGAGGCGCCCGCCCCTACTTCTCTTGCTGCAAGTGTGCCAGGTCCCAGGCTGGGCATGACGGGGGCCTCAGAGAGCAGCACAAAGGACCCCCTGCCCCACGCAGGAGGCTGAGGCCTGGCACTGACAGGGCCCTGGCAGCTTACTCTGTTCACAGTGGCGTCCCGTGAAGCCTGTGCGGCAGGTGCATTTGCCACTGATGTGGTCACAGCTGGCGCCATTCTGACACTGGCACACGCGCCCACAGTCCTTGCCAAAAAACGCTGCTGGGCAACCTGGTGAAACACGGCCCCTGGTCACAGGCGTTGCTGCAGGGCCAGCACAACTGCAGAGGGTAGCTGAGCACGAGCACGGGGTGAGGCAGCTCCAACCAGCGCCACCCTCTGGAGCCTCGTGCTGAAGAGGGAGGGGTAGCTGGGTGGCCTTCAGACCAAGGGGCCCCGGACCCCGAGGCCAGCTCGGGTCTCTGCTGCGCGGCCACGGGCCGTCTCTCCCACTGTCCAAGGAGGGCCGTGGAGTGGTGATCTTGGGGATCTTCACTGCCTCCGGCCATGCCCACAGCGGCCAGTAGGCCGCAGCACCACACCGGACACCGGCGTTGGAGTGGGGGGCGGGTCTTACGCTGCGTGCAGAAGAGTCCGGTCCAGCCGGGGGCGCAATGGCAGACCCCGTCCTCCGGGCTGCAGCTCGCCCCGTTGTGGCAGCTGCAGGTGTGGAAGCAGGCAGAGCCCCAGAAGCCTGGTGGGCATGCTGGGGGGTAGATGGGGTGCAGAGAGGGGAGAGCAAGTCAGAGCCACTTCCCAGGAGGCCCTGGGTGACAGTACTTGGGCTTTAGGGCTTGACACTGTTCCCAGATTTCTTGAGCTCCCTTGGTCACATCACCCAGGATTCCCCTTATGCCCTAAATCTCCGCCACTCGGAGACTTTGGGGACTAACTCTGTGTGGCTCTGGGGCTCCTGGCCCTGCTCTCTGTGGAGACTGAGGCGGAGAGGTGGGCACACACTGGGTACTAACTTCCTCCAGGAGGTGAGGCTTTCTCCGGGCTGTGGAGCCCCTGAGGATGGAGCCTGAGTCTCCCCAGCAGAAGGGATTAGGCCAGGCCACCTGACTGCGGCCTCCTGTAGGTACCAGCTCGTCCTGTGGTTTCCCACCCTCGGGGGTGGGGGTGGGGACTCCCTTGCCTGGCCGTACCTTTGTGTCAGATTGGGTGCAGCTTATAGCAAAGGCCCCTGGGATGCCCTACCGAGGCTTGAGGCCCAGGAAATGGAGCCTCCCACAGGATGTCTGCCTTGAGGCCATGGCAGGTGACTGCCTGCATGCAAATGCCTGTCCCATCCTCCTGGGAGGAACTCGGGGAACCTGGCTGCTCCTTGCTGCAGGTGCTGATGGAGTATTAACACTTGGCATTAGCAGCACTGCCTGCAGTACAGTGCCCTTACGCCAGCCGTGGATACTAGCTGTGTCACCCCCAGACATGCATCGAGTCGGCTCTGCAGCTCTCTGGCACTCAGGTGGGCCTTCCTGTCTGCAGAAGGAGGGCTTGGCCCTAGAGGTGGCACCAGGGCAGACAGGGTGAGGGCGGCAGCTTACCCTGGGAGCAGTCCTTGCCAATCCATCCAGGGAAACACTGGCAGGAGCCATCGATGGGGCTGCAGGTCCCATTGTTGGCACAGGAACACAGCTGGGCACAGTCCTGCCCGAAGTGCCCTCCGGCACACACTGTGGACACAGGACAGCCTGGCACCTGCCCTCCCGCCCTTGTTCCTTAGACCACCACCACCAGCTTCAGCCCCAGAGGTTCCTGGGCCACAGCCATGACCACCCTGGAGTCACGAATTTGAACAGGAACTACCCACTGGGGCACCATGCCTCTCCACTTGCACATAAATGTTCCCCTGGCTAAGGGCCACAGAGGTAGAATCACTTGACTTAAGTCCCACAGAGGAAGTGGCAGGGCTCAGCATCTCACCCCTGGACTCTCAGTCCAGTGCTCCCCATCTCTGCTCCCCCACTGCCAGCATTGAGCCCACATCCCTTGGGTGGGAAATGCTCACGCCCAGAGGAGGGGCCCAGCTATGCACGGTAGTTCTGCTTGCAGTTTTGAGTGCTGCAGGACTGGCTAGGAATGCCCCTGTCCGTCTGTCCACCTGTCTATTGCTCTGTTCCCCAAGCCTCGGCTCAGCATCCCCCCACCTAAGGAAATCCGTGTCCTTGTCTACCCTTGGTTCACTGTAGGTTTCAGTCCCCTATGGTGCAGAAGCCACTCCTGTGTCCCTCCATTGGGCTGCGAGCCTTTAGGACCAGGCTTGAGTGTTACCAGGGCACCTGCCTATCTCTGGCTGCCTGCACTCCATACCCCCTGCTGCTGCGGTGTGGGCTAAGATGTGCCCTCTTTGTGGTACTCCTGTGCCCCGCTCCGACAGCCTCGGTGGCTCCCCATTAACCCAGGACAGATCTCTGCATCTCAGAGTCCAGCACTTAACCTCCCTCACCTGGGTAACCCCAACAGTCTCGCCTCCTTCCCAGCCACACAGACCATGGACCACACACCTCTTCCAGACACACTCTGCCTTTCTTCTGCGCCTTTCAACAGACACAGGTCCATATGCACCAGGCACTGTTCAGAGCGCTTCGTGAATATTAGCTGACTTAAGCTTTTAGTGCTCTTACACATTCTCCTCTCCGCTTCTCGTGAACTCTACAGATGAGGAAGCTGAAGCAGGGAGGAGTTAAGCAACTCGCCCAAGGTCACGCAGCCAGGAGTCCGATGCTTTCTAAGTTCCTCTGAGCAAACCACATCACCCCTCTGCCTGTCCCCTCATCTTTGAAACAGGCCCTGGTTCATGGCTACAGGCTGATCCAGGCCTTCGCAAGAGGAAGAGAGAGATCCCTCTCCTGTTTGCCCTTCAGGATCCCGAAAAGCAAGTCCCTTGGCCTCTTTGCTGCCTCTAGGAGGTGCTGGATTTGGGGTCCTCGCTCTTCGTGGCCAGCAGGGTGCCAGAGCGGCTAGGCCACCTCCACACCAGCTTTGAGCCTAGCAGCACAATCGCATCTCCACCACTCTTCTCACACGCGCGGCTGATGGGCACCATGGGGCTACTAACGCGACCAGCCCAATACATTAATCGGTCGACTTCTTGGCCGAATCAAGAGCCAGCCAAAGAGAAGGGGCGGTGGGGAAAGCGAGTAAGGGGCTGGGGAAACGGAAACATCTGGTTATATTTAATCTAGGTTTAATGATTCTGGAGAAGCAGCGTCTGTAATTTGTAACTCGCTGGAAAGCCAGTCATTAGGAAGTGTCAGTTCAATTTTTTACAAGGTTTGAGACTTCACCAGGGCAGTTGGCATTAATAGCAAACTCTATTAGATCTATATGTGGGAAAGACTCATTAGGCCAGTGGGTGATAAATCAGACAGAGAGGGATGCAGGAGCAACTCCTTGGGCTGCCGGGGCCCTAATTTAGACCCAGCCTGGCTATATTGGCGGCCAGGTCTCCTACATTTAATAAGTAAACCTCCGCATGTCAGGTGATGATTAAACTGTCCTGGGAGGGCTGCAAGCAAATGAAACTGTCACATACATCTCCCTGGGGCCCATATGTCTCATGACCTCAAAGCTGCGCGGAGCAAAACTTCCACTCATACATATTAACGGCCCTGCGACCTAAACAGCCCAGCTCAGCAGCGATTATTCATCCAAAGAAGGGGCTCCCCAGGGAGGTGGTGAGGGCTCAGTCAAGGAAAGGATTGAAGCAGGGGCCTCCTGAGATTCCTGCCTCAGTGACCTTGACGTTGCCTTTCACTGCTCTGTGTTTTCCTTACCCTAAAGACCCTGTGCCCTTTGCAGGCTGGGGTGTAAATGCTGCAAGCTTCGGGTCAAGGCTGTGTTCAGAGCCCTTCCGGGGCCCTGGTCTCATCTCCAGCTGTCACATCCCTGGGTCTGGGCATTACACAGGCCAGTTCTAGCACCCCCACCCCAGCCCAGATGAATGAATACCTTTCTCCTCCTCCTTTACCCACATAGCCACTGGAGCTGTCCCCAGCTCCACACTGCCCTGGGGTTGATGGTGTGAAGGATTCTGAGGCTGAGACAGGAGGGTGTGGAGTGATGCTGGCTGTTACACTGTCCTGTAGCCTTTACCACCAGATGCCACTTCTGGTGTGGGTTTCATCTACACTCAGTTCATTTTCCTTCCTTTTACGGGGATGGAGCCTCAATTTGTCCCTACTTGCTGAAGTGAGACATGCATATCACTTGTTCCTCTGTCATGCTGGGTGGCGCTCGGTCCTTGTAAGGAGCTGCATTCACAGCAAGCCCTTCCTATGAGGCTTTCCCTCTAAGGCCCCCGTCCCCCACCCTGTCCCCTCCTTGCCTGAGACAGTACCTTGGTTGCAGAGGGCTCCAGAGAACCCCGGGAGGCACTCGCAGATGCCGCTGATGTGGTGGCAGGGCCCGCTGCTGTGCACACAGAGGGGACATGGCTGGGCACAGCTGAGTCCATAGAAGCCAGGGGGACAGACTGAGAAGGATGGGGGGGACAGTGTCAGCAGCCCCAGGGGCCCCGGCCGCCCTGCGTCCCTGTTCTGACAGTGTGGAGAGCAACTCCCTCACGCCGGGGAGGGCCCGAGCCTCATGGGAGGCAGGAACTGTGACCCGGTCCTGTTTCTACCAAGAAGCGAGTCTGGCTGGGCTGTGAATTTGGGGACAGAACAGCCAGGTCAGGGACAGAGGGGACAAACAGGAGGGGCGAGCCACGCCCCGCTGGGGTCAGGCCCAACTCCAGCTGGGCAGGGCCGGCAGCACGGGCTGCTGCTGAGGTCTCTGGGAAGGGGCTCACGCAGCCTTACTTCTTTGGCACAGGGGTCCTCGGAAGCCGGGGGCGCACTCGCAGCTCCCATCCTCGGGAGAGCAGGAGCCACCGTTCTCGCAGCTGCAGGACACGGAGCAGTTGGGGCCCCAGCGGCCAGGCGGGCACATGCTGTCGCAGCGGACGCCTGGGGGCCAGAGGTAGGCTGGGGTCAGAGGAGAGATGGCAGGAAGGGTCTGACAGCACCAAGAGGAAGCCAGGAAGCCAGGCGGGGTGGGGACAGGGCTCTTGGGAAGCAGCAGTGCCCAGACAGAAGACAGCAAGGCACTGGGTGGGTAAAGGAAGCCAGATGTGCAAAGGGCAGGGGGCAGGGGGCAGCACTGCATCTCAGGGAAGTGACACAGCACCACGTGGCCAAACCATTGAGTGCTGCATGGGGCCAAGTAAGAGAAGGGACTGGAACAGAGACGGGACCAGACGGTGAAGGGCCTCTTCTGTCTTTGCCATTTTAGCTGCCAGCAAGAGCAGGCCTGACAGAAATCCTCTAGGGCAAGTCAGTGGCCTTACAGTCAGATATGGGGTTGCACACCTATAATCTCAGCCCTTGGGAGGCTGAGGCAGAAGGATGGCCACGAGGTCGAGGCCAGCCTGGACTATGTAGCTGTCCCAGAAAACCAAAAATAAACAGAAATGAGTTCCCTTCTGGAGGTTGCAGTGGTGGAGAGTGAGGGGGGTCTTTTGACCATGGTCCTTGGGGAGTGACGTATTTTATAGCCCACGCAATTGTGCACACATAGGTGTAACAGAAGCCTACTATTTTTAAAAAAATGCTATTTGTAATCCAACCAGCTGATTTAAGGCCCCTTGGTTTAACAAAGAGCAGCCTGTGGGGGAGTGGATGGGATACCTCAGAGACCCGAGCAGTGGGCTCCAGCCCCAGCAATCAGAGCTCAGGAGGAGGAAGTGACTCAGCCGGCAGGCTAAGGAGGGACATTAAGGGACCCTGGGCCAGATGCCCCCCTCCCCACAGCTGGGGTCCCTTGCAGGCTGATGTGCCTTAGGTAAATGGGACCCAGGGCCCAGAATTAATTTTAAAATTGCATCTGCCTTGTTATAAGGACAGAGCCTGGGAGAAAGGGCCAGTGAACCGAGCCCCAGCCAAGCAGCGGGGCCAATTTTGGATCGCTCAGGTCCAGCCTCAGAGGAGAGTGGTGCTCTCCTCGCCTTCTGCTTGGTCCACACTGCTCCCCCGTGGGGTCCTCACCCCAAAATGTCTGTTTTCCAGCAGGGCGGCAGCTTCAGAGGCCGCTCTGGGAGACAAGGCTGGGGCTCCTCTCCAGGGAGTGGGGTCTCTTCCCTATGAGCATCTGGCGGCCCTATGTGCCACGTTCACCCCTTAATGGGGGTCTCTCCTATGGAGTCAGGGTGCCCCAGGGGAACCCTGGACAGGCACCAGGGCTTAAGGGAGCCACAGAGCTGTTTCAAGTTTTGGATGTGTGTTCAAGGCTCTCCCTTTCTAGCAAGTCAGCCCTCAGTATCTACAAGGGACAGCAGAATGCCAGGTAGCTGCCTAGAACCTAAACACAGGCCTCCAGCACAGCTTTAGTTATCCCTAGTTATAACTCCTAATTCAGAGTAAATGCTATGCAAGTAGTTACTCTGCTGTATTCTTTAGGAAGTGATAAGAAAAGTCCATACACTCTCAGTACAGCTGAAACATTTTTGATTGTGTGCGACACTATGTACCCCAAGCTGGCCTCGAACTCAAGGCAATCCTCCTGCCTCAGCTTGCCACATGGTAGAATTACAGGTGTATGCCACCACGAAATTCATTTCTTAAAACAATATTTTCAATCTACCACTGGTTGACTCGTTGGGTACAGAGCCCAAGAATGCACACTGACAGCCAGGATCACCCTAAGCCATGATTTTTCAGTGGTTGTTGAAATCCCCGGGTTTAGATCATGGCAGAAGGACACTATGTGGCTGTCCCACGGAGCTCCCAGTGGTCTCTGAAGCCTGACCAAGGCAGACAGGTCGCACACAGACAGATGCTCCTTCCTAAAGTGACACCACCCTACGACTGGAACCCGAGTGACAATGTAAACCAAGGCACCACAGAACCCTCAGCCTCTGGTTTTCGTGTTCGCCTCAGTCAACAGCTGCTGAGAGCAGGGCTGTTCCCAAGTGCGGGCGCCTCCAGGTGTGCATACCAAGGGGCCCTTTTCCTTAGAGACTGAGCGCTGCAGGAGCACCCCAATTCTGTCCAGACTGCACGCAGCTGCAGGGCCCTGCCAGGTTCTCAGACCACGCAGTTATATTCTGGGCCTGGCTCTGGGGGACTGGGACTCCTGTGTGGGGTCCTGCTTGTCCTGTGAGCTCCCTGCAGCCTAAGACATTGGGATCTAAGTGGGAGGACAGTCAAGGAGTGCCCAGGTCTAGCAAGGACTTCTGCTGTGACCAAAAAGGGGCTGTCCTTGGCCTTCTGGGAGCCTCCTGCTCCTGAAGCAGCAGAGTCACCATTAACTCCTTGGATTCTGGTTTCCCCTACAATAGAGATGATGAACCCCTTCAATACCCCCACACTTCAATGCACACACAGACGCAACCTGTTTTGGTGGGAAAAGCTGCGATCTCCTGTGCATGGCTGAGGCCAACAGCCTACGTGCTTACTGCAGACACCTTTTCCATGCAGCCTCCCTGCATATCTGCCCAGGGAGTCAAACATCAGAGACACAGCTTTGTCCCCATTACTTCACGAAGCCTTTCTCCTCCAGCCAGCACTGTGATGGCAGGGACCACAGCTCACTAACACACTGAGCCTGCTTCACCAGGCAGGTTCTTCCCCCGGGGCAGAAGCCACCAAGTTCGTCTTTGTGTGATCCACAATAGGTGCTGGGCTCAGGACTTTGGATGGTGCTGGATTTTGCTGTTTGCTGCCGAGCTTGGCTCAGTGCTGGGCACACAGTAGCTGCCAAATAAAGACTCGGTGATTGCCCAGATTATGAGATGCTAGTTGCCCACAAAATGCAGTCCTGCAGCTCCCATCCTACTGAGGGCCTTGGGCAGCTCTGCTTCCTCATCTGGGGCACAGAAAGTGGGGGGGAGATTTAGTTAAATCTCTACATCTAGGGAAAGACCATGTACTCTCCTCAGAGACCAGCACCTTTCATTAAGTACCGAGTGAGCACCTCGCATGTGCAGGACAGCTGAGGATGACATAATGCTCACTGTCACCATTGCTCATTGTGGCTACGGGAGGAAGGCGGTGACTGGTATGTGACTGCTGGGAGCCAAGGCCTGAGCGGAGAGCAGTGGTGGGGAAGTCAGCACTGATACTTCTTGGCAGGCTCCTCTTAGAAACGCTCCTGGTCCCTGAGATACAATGGCCAACACTAATAATTTAAAGATTTTTAGTTCAGTTTCAGTCTATGGTTGGCTGGCTCAAGGCAGTGGGGCTTAGTGGACTAAAAGCTGTTCACATCTAGGTGGCCTGAGCAGCAAGGGGAGGGGCCAGGGGGTGAGACACGCCCCAGGGTCACACCTCCTCTCAATAGGACACGCCCCAGGGCACGCCTCTCTCGTCGGGACACGCCCCCTCCCGCAAAAGGACACGCCCCCTCTCAACAGGACACGCCCAGGGACAGCCCCCTCCCACAAAGGACACGCCCCCAGGGACACACCTCCCCCCTCTTGCTCGGCCAGGCCCTGTCCTAACAGCACCTTCCACTATAAATTCACCAGTGGGGAAGTCCACTGATGAGCAGGGCACCCCCCCCCCCGCGAGCCGGCATCTTTCAAAAGCCTCTCTGAGCACAAGAGGTTCTGGGGGAGGACACGATCTAAAGCAGCCAGGTGGGCGGTGAGTGGGAGGGGCTCACGGTGGGTGGCCCAGGCCACCTCCCTCCCCTTCCTCCTCGCCTCCTCCGGGAGACTGCAATCGCCTCTTTGCAAAGCCTTCGGGGACGCTTGGGGCAAGCGGCTTCAGAACAGCAGAGGCTGCGCCGAAAGGTTGTCCATCAAAGAATTTTTAAGCAGCGAATGTCATGAAAATCTGATCTGCTCACTTGAAATTAAGGCAATGAGGACGCCAAGTGGATTCCTACTCAGCTCTTGCTGAGAGCGTAGGACCATAGTGACCAGGCTGCAGCCTCATTTTGCACGGAGGGGCGGCAGCCAGGGGGGCAGGGAAGCTGGGCAGGAGATGCCTCAGAGGAATGTCCCTAGTCACAGAGAAAAAGTCCCTATGGCCTCAGCTGCTTGGAAACTTTCTAGTTGTGGAGAACAGAAGCCAGTGTTCATTACTTATTTGAGAATTACACTGCTAGACATGACTACTCTCTCCGCTTAGCACACACCCTAGGCCTTGCTGGCGGGTCCATTCACTCGATGGACTGTCACGAGCACTTCCTACACTGGTGGCTGCCACAACCGAGCACTTCAGTGTGTGCCAGGGGAGTAACTCATCTCAATGTCAGGGCCACCCTGCCACTGGATGGGAGGATGATAATCAGCCACATTGTGTGGATGCAGAAATCGGGCTCAGAGAGGCTGGAGGACCTGCCCATGCTCTCAGACCCAGGCCGTCAGGTCCAGTTCTGGTCATAACCAGGTTGTTATCCATATCACAAGGGTGGTAGGCAGTGGACACAGTGATGAACAAGGCAGATGCCTCCCAGGGCACAAGGTCAGGTTAGGGAGGCGGTTAGTAAACACTTAAATTAGAAGGCTGAGGCCAGTGCTGGGGAGTCTTACTGAAGGGCAAGTGTGGAGTGGCAGGACAATAAACAGCTTTTTAGCCTTGGCCCTGTGGTATGAGTTTGTTACCGGGGAGGCATTTCTAAGGCTCTTGAAACCTGGTGGATCGGAAGGAAGGAGATAGCAGGGCTGGGGTGTGGCTCGGTAGTGGGGCGATTTCATGGTTTGATCCCTAAAACCACAGGAGGAGGAGGGGTTACAGGGTGAGAGTAGCAAAGAATGACTTGGGCAGAGGCGGGCACAGGCAGAGGCCTATAATCTGGAGGTGGTTGGAAGAGGAAACGCTGCCCCTGGTGACTGGAGTGCATGACAGAGGTAGCAGGAGATGAAGGAGCTGGGCAGGACCAGAGCTCTGGGACCTGAGCCGTGGATATGCTGTGACTCACAGGAAACCCCAGAGGGTCTTGGAGGTTCTGAGATGCTTGCTCCAGGCACCAGGGGCAGAACTGGGGGGGGGTGGGGAGAGGGGAGGCCGAGACCAATGAGGCGGCAGTGGATGAGACATGGTGACTGCCGGCTGGACCACGAGGTGGCCTGAGAGGGACAGAAGGGGTGGCTCTCCTCTCTGGCCGTTAAGAGGCAGGCTGGGGATGGACGCAGGCCCCAGGACTCTGCAGTAGGGCCAAGGACAAAACACTTTGCCTTCTTCCCCACTGCAGTCTCTACCAGATGGCCTGAGTGACCGCACCCCCCACCTGCCAGACCCTCAGCTTTTTCTAGGGTGACCTCGCCCCTGGAGCAGAGCCACTGCACCACTGCTGTTTGAGAAATATCTGCTCACTGAATGGAGTGCAGAACTGGAACTCAGCATAGTTTCAGGGATCGAGAAGAAACATATAGAAGGAGAACAGCAAGAGTCGGGGTGCATGGGGCCCAGCTGAGGGGTTACCTGTCCATCCAGCCAGGCAGCAGCAGTGGCCTGAGATGGGATCACAGCCGTCGGCGTGGCTGCAGTCACAGTGTTCGCTACAGTTCAGCCCAAAAGTGCCGTCCTGCAGAGAGGAGGGAGGGGAGGAGGAAGGGGAGGATGGTCAGAATCTCCCAGAGCATCACACACTGATGATGAAGCTGAGCTGCCTACTCGGCTGCGTCAACAGGAGCCAGGGAGGTGATGGTCCTGCCCCACTTTTCAACGCTGAGGCCCTGGGCTGTGAGGATCGTTAAATTGAAATGAAAATGCACTTTACTGACTGGGACCATGTGAGCAGTGAAAGAAAACGGTGACCACCATTTGCTGTGTGCTCAGGAAGGCCTATTCTGACTCTCGCAGCAATCCGTGACCTGGTTCCCCATATTCCCACTTTAAGCGGCTGTGAGGACGCAGCCGAGGCAGGATCTGAACCCAGAGCCTCAAGCCCACGGCCACTCATTCAGTTTCATGTGGATTGGTTTCAAGCCGCAGTGATTGAGTAGTTATTGCTGGAAAGTGCTTGCCTTAGTCCTCTCCACCCCCTGCCTGGATCGTGGGAGCACAGACTGTGGGAACTGGGGCTCAGTGGCCACTCAGCAAGGTGGGGGCGGGGAAGATAACGCTGGGCACTTCATCTGCCCAGGGTTTGCTGTGCAGCAGGAGACAGGGCGGAGGAAAACGACCTGGCGGGGGGCGAGGGCCAGCTGTGACCCGACTCCACTGTCCCCCACTTGTCGGGTGCGCCTCTCGATGCATTCCCGAGCGAGCGTGTAAACCACAGGGAGGGGCACTCACCGGGCAGGGCAGCTCACAGGTGTCCCCCAGCCAGCCCGGGGCGCAGGTGCAGGTGCCGTCCGCAGGGCTGCAGGCCGCCCCGTTGGCGCAGGCGCAGGTCTCATTGCAGTTCAGGCCCCACGTCCCGCTGGGACACGGCAGGGCGCAGTCCAGACCCTGCCATCCTGAGGGGCGGCAAGGGGCTGTCACTTCCCCAGGCCCAGCAAGGCTGGGACCCCTCTGCGGCCTGGCCCCGGCTGCGCTTGCGCAGGGCATGTTACCTTCCTTGCAGGCACAGGAGCCATCTACCGGGGAGCAGGTGCCGCCGTTGTGACAGCTGCAGACGGAAGAGCAGTTGGGTCCGTAGGTCCCCGCGGCACAGGGGACGGCACAGAACTCCCCCTGGGGAGATAGGGGACAGACTGGGGTTGGAGGTGGCCCTGCGCTGGGTGGCTGTGGTAGGCAGGTCCCCCCGACACCCTCCGGGCCTAACATGTCCGTGTCCTAATCCCTGGGACCTGCAGACAGGTCACTGGAGGTAGCCAGAGAGACTTTACAGATGTGACCAAGGACTGTGAGGTGGGAGAGTCGCTGGGATTATCCACGCAGGGCTGGTGATCGTCCTGTCACCTCGGGCATCTACTTCACCGCGCTGAGCCTCAGTCCCTGCACCTGGGAGATGGGAACAGCGCTGTCCCCACTCCATGGGGAATGTGGAAAGCATTAAATTAGTTACACGTGAAGCACGTAGACCGGTGCCTGGATACAAAGCACCCCAAAAACTTAATATTGGTGCAAAGATATAGCACCTCTTATGAGAAGAGCACACAGAACCCTCTAAGGCTTGAGCAGCAGGAGGCTCTGAGAGGTCGTTTTTTTCTATCAACAACGCGGCCCAGAGAGAGGGGGCGGTGCCCCCAGGCAGGCCTGGAGTTGATTAGCCATCCTCTCTTGACTGACATTGCAGTTAGCCAATAAGAGGTCTTTCTCAGGGCATCCCTGGACCCAAGGTCTGGTGCTTCCTCTTTGATTTGGGGGACCCCTAACGGGCCTCGTCCAGATCTCCGTTTGTCTGCACAGGCTTAGGCAGTCAGTCCACACACCTATGTTTCTCCGTGCTATTGGTCTCTGTTGTATTTGGGTTTTATGTTTTTGCTGTAGTAGGGATTGAACCCCAGGACTTTCACACTAAACTACACATCCCCAGCCTTTTTTATTTTTTACCTTTTACTTTTTTATTTTGAGACAGGGTCTTGCTAAACCACCAAGCTGCCTAGGCTGGGCTCAAACTTGTAATTCTCCTGCCTCAGCCTCCTAAAGTGCCAAGATTCCAGATGTGCATCACCACATCCATCTTCTGCTGCACCTGTTTATCAGTGTGCAGATGTGTGTGTACATCTGTGATTCTGTCCTTTCCCTTCCATTATCTCCCCTGACACAGTCCCCTGGTGCTGCCCTGGTGGGACTTGGATGCACAGACAGCAGCCGCCATCCTGACACACTGAGGGCTGGGCCGGCCACTCAGGGTGTGTACTTGGGGAGGTGGATCTGAATTCACTCACGTCTACACTCTCCAGCCTTAGGACCCTCCTGGTACATGAAGGGCCCTGGATAAATGCTGTCTAATTGAAACAAGCTGTTCGTGTGCTCACACCACCTTCCACTGTGGCCAGAGCCAGACGGACTGGGCACCTGTCACATGCTTCTGTCTCACACCAGCCCACCCAACAGATGTTTTCTGAGTGGGAATGAAGGGAGCCAGGCCTGCCAGGTGTGCAGAGGGGCCCCATCTCTGCCCTTGGGCAGCTAGATGGGCTTACTGTCCACTTATCTACTGCCCACCTCCCGAGCGAGACTGGCAGCTTGGTGAGGCCTAGGACCTCTCTGGATTCCAGCAGCACTGCAGCTTGGAAGCTGGGGCTGAGCGGGGATTCTGTGAATAATGCCAGTGAGTGCACGAGAACCCTGCTAGGCTCAGTCCTGTGGCTCACTGCACATAAGAAGCAGGATCCTACCTGGTCTCAGCCTCCCAGGAGCTGGTAGGAAAAGGGAAATTCAGGCCAGAGCCTGGTCCATGATTCCATGTCTCACCCAGCACCTCCTGCCCAACTGCCCCAGCAGGAAAGCATCCTGTTGGCTTCACCCACACAGGGCACCCAGGTGGGCTCCCAAGGACCTGGCTTCGGGGCTGAGTCATATCCCCCCAGCTTCATCCCAGTTCCTGGCCCAAACCAGCCCTGCATTCAGGTCTGCTGACCTCTCCACCATCCGGGGGAAAGGACCAGATGCCAACAGGGTTGTGAGCTCAGACTAGAGGTGAAACTGCAGACTCAGTCCTTGGCACCCCCTGTGGCCTGCACGCCCAGCCCTGTACCCACTCCCAGCCAGGCCTGGTGTCTAACTGAGCCCCATGATCCAAGACAGCCACATAGGAGTCCCACAGAACTTCCTGCTGGAAAGTCACAAATCTCTCTCTGCCTTGTGTTGGTGGATAAGTCACTCGCCTCTCTCTGCCTCGCCTGTTCTATAAAAGGACCTTGAGATTCCCCATGTCCAGGGCATGTGACCAGGACTGAGCTGTGCCTTAGTGGACTTGGTGGCCAGCTGGAGCAAGTCTTCTGGTAGAGCTGCTCGAGCGCTCATACCCAAGCTTTCCCTCCTTTATCAGTCAGCCGTGGCCACTGGAACCGAGCAGCCTCCCCACCTTCTTCCTGTCGAGGACCCTTTTAGTGCCTCCACCTGCCATGTTTCTTGGCTTGGAAGACACTTGTTTCTTTGCACTGGTGCCCGAGGTCTGTCACATATTGGACAGAAACACCCTGGCTAGTGACCACAAGCCTTACCACTGTGGTGGCAGTGGCAGCATCATGTCCACTCAGCAATTCCTGTGATATCACCTGTGGCCAATCAGAGTTTCTGAGCAGCTCAGGCTCACCTGGGCTGGCACACAGAGCTAATTTAATTCTAATTAAAAGCAGAAGAAAACCCTTGGTATTTTAGCCGCGGCACAGGTAATAAAGGATTTCCTGTGGTCTGGGGAATGTTCAAAACTGCTCTTGGCAATGAGCTGTAGACATCGCAGGTGTCTGGCTGGGGCCCAGCAGCCACATGCATCTGAAGGACTCTTGTGCTCTCACTCTGAGCAGCTTCCTGCCTGGAGTGGGGTCCTTAACCCAGAGGACAGCGGGTGGTAAGGACATGATCCGGGAAGGGGCATCCTCCTGGGCCTCTAACACTTGCTCCAGCTGGCCACTGAGTCTGCTGAGGCTCGGTCCTGGTTACATGCCCTGGACATGGGAAGTCCCAAGGTGCTTTTATAAACAGGTGAGGCAGAGACAGGCAAGCAGCTTGTCCACAAACACACAGCCAATGCAAGGGAGACAGGTTTGCGACCTGAATCGGCTGTCAGCTCCCACTTCAAATGCAGAATGCTAACAGTCCAGAAGTGACATTCGGGGCTGCGCTCACCACATAACCACAGTAGGACGGCCACACGCTGTGGCCCGTGTCTCAAAGGGGCCTCCCAGCCAGACCCAGATGCCCTGGTCCTTTCTCTGCACATGGAAGTGGATACTTGGGTGGCTTCTTTGTTGGAGACGAGGTTTTGTGAGATAGCCAGGCTGGCCTCAACCCCCCCCCCCCCACCATCCAAGCTGGCCTTGAACCCTCAGCTTCCCATGTACCCAACCTGGGTATTTCTGGATCCTCATCCCTTCTGTCCTCTCTTCCCCATGTGCCCCACAGGACCCTGCAGGACTGAGACCCCCACACACCCCCACCTCCGCCGGGGGCCGCCTGCCAGTCCTGCTCAGCATCTTCATTCTGTGAACAGGATCTGGCTATGAGTGCTCCTCCTCCAAGGCCCGCCAATTATAGACGCGGCACCGGCTGTTAACATCCTGAACTCCGTCCGGAAGAGCTAGGGGAGGAAGGGAACCCTGCAGGAGAGTCCAGAGTCTCTGCTCTGCCCCCTGCCCATCATGGCAGCGCAGGGCAGACCCCGTGGGGAATGAGGTCTGTGCCCCATGACATTGGTTTCCAGTGCTGTTTATTCAATTTCTCTCCACAGTGTATTGCTTCGTAGTTTGGCCTGTTTGGGAAAATTAATCAGCAGCTGCTTCTTGCGCTGGTCATGCATTTTCCTTGCAGTAGGTGCGAGGTTAATGAGGGTTTTCTGGAGGAGGAGGAGTAGGAGGAGCAGGAGGAGGAGGAAGAGTGTGGCAGGGGGAGTGACTGACCCTCCCTGGCCCAGAAGGAGGCTGCGATGAGGGAAGCTCATATCCTGTTCTTTAAACATGAGGCAGGAGATTGTCCTGACACAGCGGACCTGGCCCTTGGTCCAGGCAGAGGTGGCACAGGTTTGTAATCCCAGCACTCTGGGAGCCTGAGACAGGAGAATCGAAAAGTTTGAGCCCAGCCAGGGCAACCTAGTAAGACCCTGACTCAAAATAAATGATATTTTTTAAAAAGGCTGGAGGATGCAGCTCAGTGTGTAGGTCCCAGGTTCAGTCCCTAATACCACACACACACACACACACACACACACACACACACAGGCCCAAGGTGCCCCAACCTCTCCTGTCATCTGCTCAGTGCTCGGCGTAGCGGCATTTGCTGAGCTCCCACAGTCCAGGCATCAAGACAAGCCCAATGTCTCCCTAACTCCAGACTGGAGGACATTTAGGTTAGGGTCCCTTTCCACTGCCCTGAACCTCTACTTTCAGAGCTGGTGTCCATTTCTCTGAGGCCCCTAACACAACTGTCATCAAATAATTCTGTTGTAGAAACCCAGCTCCTGCTGGCTGCGTCACTGGCCCAGAGGGTCAGACTGGGTGGGTCATTCAGCCCTGTGACCCGGCCCTGGCCCAGAACCTGTCAGTCCAGGTGGTCAGGAAACGGGATTGGCACCTGTGTGTCAGGCCCTGCAGCAGCCCAGGGGACACACAGCCAGCGCAACAGGCCTTGTCTGAATGCCCGGAGGCTGTGGCAGGCAGCCCTGGTGACCACTCAGGCCGATTCTGCTTCCTGCCCTCCCTGCTGTGCCCAGGGCTGGGCTGCACTCTCGGGCTGCACTCTTGGGCTGCACTGTCACACCCACGCCAGCAGCACACCTTATTGGTGGCTTTACTGCCAAGCAGCTGCTCCCTGCTCTCAGGCACCTCAGCTCCAAGGTCAGGGCCTCAGCACTTCCAGGCGGGGAGCCCCATGTTTCCTGGCCCCACAGGGCCCAGAGACAATGGCTCTGCCCCAAGCCGGGAGTGGAGGCCACCCGGGCGGGCGCACAATGAATGTGTCACTGGTAAAGCAGCCTCTGGCTGCAGACTGAGACAGGGGAAGGAAACTCTGTGTAAAGAATGAGGAGCAGAGAGCCTGGGACCCAGGAGCAAGAGAGGATTAGTGGAAGCCACTTGTCACAGCCACCCCCCAGCCCAGCCTCCCCATGCCAAGGATGCCCAGGACTTGTGAGGCTCATTCTGTCTGGTTCCCACATGGGAGAAAAAAGGGATGAATGTTAGAACTGAATGTACTTGAAATATTCACTCTCACCTGTATCTGTTCCCACTGAATAGATACCAGTGACCAGAGGCTGCTCTGTACAGTTGTGCAGGATGTGGACTGCACAATTTTATAGGTACAACTCACATGACAGTCACTGTAGACAGATGACAGATAGATAGATAAATCACAGTGGTTTTCTGTCAAGTATCAGTGGACTGTCTTAAAAAGGGTACTTTTTTTCTAATTTGCGCAAAGATCCTGTCCTTCTTGGGTCACACCTGCTGCATCTCAGGTCTCCCTGGACTGTGCGGGCACCGTTTTCTCCTTTCATCCTGTGATGACCCTTTCTAGAGAGAGTACTGCCCCTTTGCTTCCCAGTCTGGACACTACACATCAGGATCACCCAGCTGCCCTGGATGGGTCCCAGGGAATCACTTCCCCTCTCAGCACGTTTTATCGGCCCTACCTGGATGGGATTCATTCATGACCTCTTTCTGAGGCTTCGCTTTCTGGATGTAACTACAGGAGCCCCTCCCTCTGGGGTGGATAATTGTGGGTCACGGGTGCCAACAACGGTGAGGAGGCCACAGGGCTGGCGGGGTGTGCTGGGTGCTGTGCTCCCAGGGCCTCAGGGTGCCAGGCGCTGAGTGGTGCAGACCCCAGAGCAAAAGGGGAGCAGCTGGACCCTGGGCCCTGGTCTACCCGGTGTCCACAGCCCAGACCTCTGAGTGTCCTCTTTCCTCCGAGTCCCATGACAGGGACGTGGCTGCAGCCTCACTTCGTGAAGGGAAGGCAGAGACCCTGGATGGTGATGTGACAGGGGCCTCACCGTGGGGTTCAGTGGACTGTAAAAGTGCTGCCCAGGGCTGAGGCCCAGCCTCTCCCCAGAGGCCCAGCTGAGAAGCCGGACCTCTCCTGGCAGGATATTCAACAATGTACCCATCACCCCGGCCTCCCTCACAGATGTGGGTTTGGCTCTGAGTTCAAATGGTGGTGGCCTCAGTCTCCTGTCTGCAGAGTGGGGTCCCAGCAGCCCTTCTCAAGGACCACTGAGGATCGGACAGGAAGAGCAGAGCTTGTGGCCTGGGCCTGCGGTCAGTGGTCAGTGCCCATGGAACAGCCAGCGCTGCCCTGACCTGCTGTCCAAGCCCTGTGGAGCCCTCAGCGAGGCCCTTGTGACTGCAGCTCTGCCTCACCCTCTGGATCTGTGACCTCAGCCCCTGGCCCTGTGCAGGGAGCCGGAGAAGCCTTGAGGCCAAAGGTCAGATGAAAGAGAACTGGGGTGCGTGAACATGAGCACCCCGACCTGCCCTGACCACTTCTTCCGCTGCTCCCAGCCAAGCTCCAGCCCCAGCCCCAGTCAGGGGGGCACTGATGGGGACACAGGAGGGTCGTCTGATATGGGGAGCGTTTGCTTTTTACAACACAAGACTCACAGTTGTCCCTAATGAGGGCACCAGACACAGGGCCCCAGAGCTGGACTCCACCTCAGTGACATCAGCCGTTCCCCTCCTTTGCTCTGGATGGACAGTGGCTGCCCTATAACCTTTGTTGGGAGAAACCAGCAGGGGCCTGCCGCGTCATAACACATGACATGGAGGTGAAGGTGGACAGAGCACTGGCTGAGGAGGTGTCACCTGTGTTCCAGCCCAGTTCTGCCATGATTTGCTGTGTGACCCAAGACAAGTTGCTTTCCCTCTCTGACCTCTGTGTCTTCCTCTGTAGAGTGAGAGTTACACAAGGGCAGTGCAGAGCCCCCCTCCAGTCTGAGCCCCGTGGAGAGCAGTTCCATGCCCTGCACAACAAGCTATGCACTGGATATCGTCACTGCACCATCAGCCTCAGGGCTGGTACCCCTGACCCCTTGGGCACCATGACTCAAAAAGGTCATGTAGATGCCAAACGGCAGACTTGGGATTCCAACCCAGGCCTCTCTGGCCCCCAGCCCATGTCCTTTTAAAACTCACTGTATCGTCTCTCTGCAGCTACATGATGAATCCTGACACATTTAGTAAGCACCCTCTACACGCCAGGCTTTCTTCTAACCGCTGCGTACATTTGACCCCATTCAATTCTCAGAATTACTTTTTTTTTGGTGGTGATATTGAGAACAGAACCAGGATCTTGTATCCACTAGGTAAGTGCTCTACCACCAAGCTGCAGCCCCAGCCCTTTTTATTTTGAGACAGTGTCTTGCTAAGGTGCCCAGGCTGGCCTCAAACTTGTGATCCTCCTGCCTCAGCCTCTCATGTAGCTGGAATTATAGGCAGGTGCTACCATGCCCAGTTTAAGAATTTCTTTCTTCTTCTTTCTTTCTTTCTTTCTTTCTTTCTTTCTTTCTTTCTTTCTTTCTTTCTTTCTTTCTCTTTCTTTCTTTCTTTCTTTCTTTCTTTCTTTCTTTCTTTCTTTCTTCTTTCTTGTACTGGGGATCAAACTCACGACTGCGTGCTTGCAAGGCAGGTGCTTATGCCACTGAGCTAAATCCTCAGCCCCAAGAATCCCTTTCTACTATAGTGCCATGATATATCCTGTCTTATAGGTGAACAACAAAGATTCAAGACACCTAAGTAGGTCCCCCCAGGCTGCCCCATGGGGATGACAGAGCAGGAGCTGAGTGCTGGAGTGTGTGTTTATGTTTGCATCACTTCCACTGTTTGCATACCTTCTGTGGTCTGCTCACATGGGCCTAGTGCGGCATCCAGGAAAATCCTTTGCTATAGTAATTAGGAAATTAGTCGATGGTGGAGGGCAGGGGGGCGAAAAGCCGATTTTCTGCTCTTAGGGATAATAGTTTATAGGCCTTGGATGGACGAGGAATGAAACAATTAGAACAGGAAATGCACACACATTATATTCACATCACCATGCTATAATTTCCAGGCTGGATTCCTTCCTGTGCCTGTCTTCCTCCCCTGGTCCAGCTCAGGGAGACAGACACATGTACTCTGCCCCGAAGTGGGACCCTGGGAAGGGTGACATCTCTAAAGAATATGGAAAGCCCTGGAGGCAACTTGTTCACTGCCCCACTGGTCTGCAGTTTCCCAGCTGGCCCAAGCGCCGAGGTTTGCATATGACCTCCCGACAGCGTGGGGAGCGAGGGAGAAAAATGCAGGCACGAGTTTGCTTGTCTGGGTGATGGAAGGCTTGCTCCCCTTGCTGGCATGCAGGGTTCACTAAGAGCAGACTTCAAAACATTGCAGCATAAACAGATGAGCCCTTTAAGGTAATAGAAATGCTGTCATCCCAGGGAGAAATATGGGCCCCGAATCCCACGGGAGGGGACACACTGGGTCCCTCTTTCCAGCCTGCTGAGCTCCCCGCTCCCATTGCAGCCAGGGTGGGAAGGGAGCTCAGGGCTGAATGCCCAGAGGGAGCCTCCTCGCCCCAAAACGGGGGCTCCCACAGTGACTGGCCAGGGGCTCTGTGACTCAGGCCTCTCAGACTGCTCACGGTGGGCACTAATGTGGCAGCCACTGGCCCAGAGCAGCACAGAAGGCTGTGCCTCAGTGGGGCCTTAATTAAGGGATGGAAGGGAGGTAGCAGAGAAGAGCAGTGGGCAGAGGAATCGGAACCACCCCCCTGGGGTGAGAAAGGCTATTCTCAGCTTTGAGTTGATCTTGGAACCTGGGAGCCTGCAGTAGCCCAGGGGCTCCCAGCCAGGCTGAAGCTCTAGCTAACTCTTCCGCCTTCCTCACCCCCATTTCCACCCATGCCCACGACAGGCCAGGCCAGTCACCAGTTCCAGCAGGATACCCCTGGGTAATAACAACAGCAGGGGCAGCCCCTGGTGAATGTGGCAACCCTGCCTGGGAGGTTGAGGCCGGGGGCTGCAAATTTGGGTCTAGACGGGGCAACTTAGTGACTCAGTGAGAGCTTGTCTCCAAATAACAAAGGGCTAGGGAGGTAGAGCAAAGGGCGTGAGCTCATTCCCCAGCACTGAAGAAACATAAGTAACGGCTAACACTTGTTGAGTGATGACAGATATGCTGGACATTCTAAGTGCTTTGCATGTGCCAGTCAGTTCAATCATTCCAATCATCCCATCATTATTCCCCTTGTGAATGTAACAAAACGGGCAGAGAGAGCTGCTTTCAAGGTCACACAAGCATCATAAGCAGCAAAGCGGTATTTCAAGGCAGGGACTTGAGCCCTAGTCTGCAAAACCGCCCCGCAAGACTGCGGCAGGGAGAAGCTCCTGCCATTGCCTAAAGAGCCCAGAGGTGGCGCTAGAGGACAGCCACGCGGGTCTCCACAGCAGCCACCTGCTCATCGGAGGCCAACAGGTAGATTTAAATTCCAGCCCTGCAGGAGAGGGCCCCGAGGAGGTGCTGTGCGTTTCCTTCCTATAAATGTCAGGCTGGAAGTTTGTGCTTTAAAAGGCAGTGCTCCTCCCAACACACACACACACACACACACACACACACACACACACACACACACACACACACACACACACACGCTAGCATAAGCCAGGCGCTGTGAGAACGGCCAGCGGAAAGGTGAATTCACGGAGGATTCTTGGGGAAGAGGACGGACAGCTCACTTGGCCCCCTCAGCCCGATTCAGCCCCATCTCTAGCCATGGTGGCTGGGCAGAAAGTGCCTCTTGTCCTCAAGGCACAAGCCAGGATAGGGCTGCAGGGACCCCAGGACTCTGCTGGCCTGAGCCCCTCTGTGATCGGCCCCTCACCCTGGGACTTTCCGGGAAACAGAGCCTGGGATCTGTCCAAGGTGCTGAAACAGTGCGCGCGGGCAGTTTAACTCTCCCATGCAGCTAATGGGTGACCACACCACTCTTTCTGCGTAGAATTTCATTCCCATTTCACAGATGAGAAGCAGAAGCTCCCGCACACTGGCAAACCCAGAGCTCTGAACTCAGCTCCTTGCCTTCCACCCCAGAGCTCTTTCCTGCACTGGGAGCCCTGGTGAAATTTCCCAGCGTCTCCTCCAAGGAATTCCTCTGCGGGGACCAAGTTAGGATGCCAATGCCCCGACCCTCCTCCCCACTCCATCCCCAGCTCCGTTTTTTCAAACACCGGCTGAGACTGACTATTCAGGAGTCCTCAAGTGTGCAGGGGAACCTGCCTGGAAGAACAGATGTGTACTAGGTGTGACAAAAACCTACAGTGAGCATTCACATTTTAAAATACGAATGTATTACAGTAAAAGACACATTGCCATGGTGTCTTCGGGCAGGCTGTTGTGGATGCCTTAATGTCCTGAATCAATTCAAAACCTTTACCTTTCATGGGTATTTTATTTTGGGGAAGAGCCAGAAGTCACAGGGTGCCAAGGTCACCTGGTGACCAAGGTGGACGAGGACACACCGTGATGTTTTACTGAGCCTGCCTGTCTGTTGGATGGCACTCGGCAGCAGCATCCACTGTATTTTTTTTTTAAAAATCGTACCTCACAAGGACGCTCGTGAAAGAAGACCTCCAGAACTGCTTCAGCAAGTGACAAGAATGAAGGGCTAAGTGTTTAAAGTGCAGGGGAACTATTTTGAGCAAGATCCATGGCAATGTGTCTTAATAAAAAAACCAAAAACCTTGAACACTCACTGTATTTTCAGTCTCCCTTGTGTGTCTGCCGCTCCTGCCTCCCTGACGTTCTTTCTTGGGGGTGCTGGCCTTGTGGGAAGTAATGTCCCACACCATGCTCATCCTGTTGCATTTTACCAAGTGTCTGTGGAGTTTCAGACCCAGAGGTGAACTTCCAGGGGGAAGTTTCCCACTCTGACACAAAGTCTCCTTGTAACACCCGAGGATGCCAGCTTTAGGCTGTGTGAGTGTCTTGCCAGGAGGCAGAGCAGGGGTTGGAGAGCCAGGACTTGAACTCGGATTCATGTGGACCCATAATGTTCCTTCCATCTCAAAGTTGGTCTGTTTGTGGTAAGCCCTCCCAGAGTCACCTGTCATTAAGTTGTCACAGCATTCTCTCCCAACAGCCCTGCTGGGGATAGCTTTGGGAGGGGACCACTGAGGGTACCCCAGTGGCTACTCATGCTCCTCAGTAGGCAAGGCTGGCTGACTCCTCTTATCTTACAGATAAGGAAACTGAGGCCGGCAGAATGAAGGGACACAGCTGCAGTTACTGAGCCTAGGATGAAGGTCCCCTATACCCAGAAGTGGGTGGTAATCATTTCCTAACTACCCATCCAACAGTCTTCTAAGGAAATGGACAGGTAAAAAAATTCACAAGTCAACCAAGAGACGAAAGCCCTGCTGATGGTTACTGACCGAGGGCCAGTTGGCGAGACCCTCAGTGAAGCGTATCCTGCTGATGGAGTGTTCCATCTCCCTTAGGGAGTGCTGGCCAATGGGAGGAAGGACCAGAGTAACGGCTGGCCAATGGGAGGAAGTCGCACTCGGGAAAGGGCCAGAGTAACGGCTTCCCCTCTGTGAGCCTCATGCTGGAAGGAATGAGTCACACTGGTTGAAACCAATCAACTTTTCTATAATCATGCAGAGGGACCCCGGCCCAACACCCAGCAGGACCTTGGAAAAGCTTTTCCAGGAGTAGTGTGGCTGAGCAGGAGGAGATGTACAGGGGAGTGTGGGGGTCTCGCCTGGGCAGCTAGGCTCCCCATCTTAGCCCTAAGCCCCAGGCAGACAGAAAGAAATCCACAGTGAGATGACTCTGACAAGCCCCAAGTCTCTCAGAATTCAAGGACAGGGAGCCATTTGCATCCTGGATGGGAGGCAGCAGTCGGCCTCTGGACTCCTGGAGCTCTGGTTGGCGGGGAGGACAGACATAGATGCTGCCTCCCCAGGCCTCCTTTTCATTCTCAGGAGCAGGGACAAGGTGCGAGGACTCTCACTGAGGTTGGGAAATGGGGACAAGAGCGGGGTGAGGCTGACAGGAGACCCACAGTGCTGTGCAGGATGGGACCCCAGCATCCCTCAGCGAGCCGCTCCCCAGTGGTGCCATGCATGTATTCATCTGCAGCTTCCCCCAGGCCCTAAAAGGGAGTGTTTCCTGATTCTGTCCACAGAGCAGATCTTAGAAATCGGTTGCTTCATCTCTCCCTGCACATTCACTATTTACAGTTGAAGGAGGGGCCAGTTGCCCAGTCACAGAGCCATCTGAGTAGCCAGGCTGGGGCCGGGGCCAGGATGCCCCTCACTAGCAGTCTGGTCTGGCCTCTCCAGTCCTCTGACCACTTGGCTTTGTGAGATTTTTTAAATCCCAAATGACTATCCTCTCCTCCCTTAAACCCCAAACTTAGGCTGCTTCCAGGGAAGCTATGGACCCGAACTCACAGTGTCACAAGTCCCTTGCCAAGGATAGCTGGAGGAGAGACACGGTCCATGTCCACTCAGCTGCACTGGGAGGGAGGTAGATGGTGCTGGGTAGAGTTTTACTCTGAGCTCTGCTCTACAGACTGAGGTGGCCTGTCCTCAAAAGACTGTCCCCAGCCAAGTCCTTCCCAGCATCATCATGACCAGGGCTTCCCTTCATATTGGTGACTTGACCCCTGGGCAGCACGCTAGCCTTAAGTGGAACACACTAGACCAGGGACATCGGCACCCTTGGGTATCCCAAGGAGTCCCCAGGAGACTCCAACCGACAGCCCCTGACTACTCAGCCAGGCCCCAGGCCGGCAGCCTCAGCACCTGTGCCCCAGCTCATCAGGGATGAGCAGCCCCGGGCCACACCCCAGACCTCATCGATCAGAACCTGAAATTTAACAAGGCCTGCAGCTAACACGACCCCATGCATCCCTTCTCTCCACCTATGCAGAAGCTGGTAAGGCAGGTGTTCAGTTTCACAGGGTGAGGACAGAGCCAAAGAGTTTAAGTCACTGGTCGAAGGTCACACAGGGGAAGGACAGCTAGGCTGTGACCCAGGTCAGATTCCAGAAGCTGCATGATTTTCAATGCACACACCGTGTCCCATAGCGAGATAAAAAAGTAAAAGCCTGGGTGTCCCACTGGACATACCCCACCTTTGGACAGGGTTCCACTTCCAGCATCAAGGTCCCCAGAATCAACCCTCATTGAGACCAGCATAATTCACGAGAAAATATAAGTAGTAAACAAACACGTGGGGAAAATGCTCACTCTCCCTAGTAATCAGAGAAATGCAAATTAGAGCAATACTGAGGAGCTGTTTTCTATCTATATAATTAGCGAGGGGGAAAAAAAGATGCTAGCTAAATTGTTCTGAGGTGGGTACTGCTGCTATATAACTGGTGACAGTGTCGATTTACAGGACCCTTAAGGAAAGTGATCCAGCAACTTCCGTCAGGACCATAAATATGTTATGCCCCCCAACATGAGGATTTACCCTAAGGAAAGAATTCAACAGAGGGGAAAAGCTGTTTGTAGGAAGATGTTCCCTACGACACTGACAGTGAACGCTGAGAACAGCTTACTTCTTTGGCAGGCTGCGGAAACTGGGGTGGATCACTTCCTGCAGCCTATGTGGTCATTTAAAATGATAATTAAGGTCAACCAGCAACACAGAGATGTGGGTGAGAGAAAGCAGAATGCAGAGTTGCATATGGGCACTGTAGCTATCGTGATGTGGAAATACTGTGTGTCCAAAGACATGGTAGGGCAAACTGGGGACAAAGGGTAGGGGGACCATGAACAGCAACCCTGTGTACCTCAGACCCCAGCCCTTGGAGATTAGCTTTGGGGAGAGGCCGCAGGGCCATCCCTTCCTGCCAGCAGGCAGGGGTCAGGGAGGCCACGGCGGGCTTCTTCCAACTCACCATGAAGCCGGGAGCGCAGGTGCAGCCCCCTGTGACACTGTGACAGTCGGCGCCATTCTGGCACAAGCAAGGCAGCTGGCAGCCATCGCCATAGTAGCTGGCAGGGCAGGACTCATTGCAGTGGTGGCCAGACCAGCCTGGCTGGCAGGTGCAAGCTCCAGTCACTGGATGGCAGCTGAGGTGGTGAAAGAAGGCGAAAGGACAGCCTGGTCAGGGATGTGTCCGTGTCCCACCCTCTGCCACCCCAAATCTGGTCTGCTGGGGGGAGCAGTATCAAAGTGTCACCGTGGTTCAATGGCTTAGTGTTTGGAGTTTGTTCATCAGAAACTACCAGGGCCACAGGTGAGCATGCATCCGCAGAAACCAAGGCTTGTGTGGTCATGTAACTTGCCTCAAGCTGTACACCAAGGAGACAGCAAGATCAGTGTTGAAACTCAGGCTTTCTGAGTTCCAGCATGGACTCTTTATACCAGAGATATGCAGAGACCAAAGGTGGTCCCTTGAGTTCCTTGCTGATAAGACTGCAGGGTCCAGAGATTCACCCACCCCACCCAAGGCAGATACCCAGCATGCGGATGGGCATGAGAAGACAGCAATGACACCCAGTGACATGTGGCCTCCCTTCCCCTTGCACCGGAGAGAATCCCCAACCTGTGCCAGGCCAGGGTCTTTCTCAGGGAGCCAGCTCTCCTTCATCACCATCTGTCCAGCCATGGGAAGGACTGTTTGGCTGCAGGCAGGGGCTGCCTGGCATGAGCTGGGGAGGGGACAGCCTGTGGTGGCAGTGGTCTGCTCCTACAGCCATGTACATTCATGATGGTGCCACTCAGAGCTCCAGAGGGAGTGATGCTGCTATATCTGACATCCCAAGACCACATTTCCGGGACGCTTGTGGGAGACTCTGGTGGGCACCTTGGGCTCTGAAATTTCCTGTCTTGCCAAACTTTCCTAGGACTGCGGAGAGCTGAGACCTTTCCACCCACTCCCCTTCCCTGCCCGGCCACCAGTCACATCACACAATGCTGCTCCGGCCCTCCCTATTCCCGCCCCCTCTTGCCCTGCTGACCATCTTGAACTTGGTGGCTGCTTCCAGGATGGCCCAGCAGAGAACAGCCTGGGACGCCCTGTGTCGCCTGCCACCCTGCTCTGGAATCCAGCTGAGGGGAACCGTCTTGGCTCTGTTAAGCTCCACGGGGACAGGAGCTTTGACAGGTTCCTAGGTCCTGAGGCCCTCCCTCAGCTCCACACTCTGAGCTCATGTTCACTGCCCAGTTACAAATTTGGGAATAAATACAGCTTCCACAATGGCTAATTATTTTCTGTCTGCTGATTGGTCTGCCGTCTCTCTCTCCTGCCAGGTTGTGGCTCCCTGAGGGGGAGCCCTTGTCTGTCTGGGTTGCTTCTCGGGGCCCAGTGGGGGACCTGGCACATGGGAGGTGCTTCATGCATATTTGGCTGATGAATTAATGAACAAACTAATTATGTGCAGCCCAGGTGGGCAGTTTCTCATCTGGGGACCCTGGTTTTCTCCCAGAAAATGAGGGGGTGGATAGAAGCAGACAATTCTGGAATTGTGCAAGTAGCTAATAATCACTTTCGAAAAATGTTTTGTCTCATTAATCATCAAGTCAAAACAATAAATGGATATCATTTTTTTCTCTATCAAAACAGAAAAGATTTTAAAAAATACTGGTAAAAATGTTTCAAAACAGAGTCACATGACACTGAGGTTATGTATCAGGAGCCCTAAAAATATTCAGACTCCTTGGTCGTATAATTCCATTCCCAAGAATCTATCCTAAGGAAATAATCATGGTTGTGCAGAAAGATTTATGCACAGAGATGTTTCCTGAAGCATTATTTATAACACTGGAAAATGGAAGCAATTTGAATAATAATAAATAATATGGGACTGAGCTATTAAAGCACCGGACAATTTACACACATATATCTAGACTTCAGTAAGCATGTGAATTAGGAATCTGAGCTTCTATTTTACAGATGGCATTTGGAGGTTATGTGACTTGTCTAAGGTCACATGGTGAAGTTCGTGAGTGGCAGAGCTGGGATTCCAACCTGGGTCTGGCTGGTCGCGTTATCTCTTGGCCTTGCTACCTCTGGAAATGGGGTGCTGTTTAAGTGAACTATGACATGGAAGAATGTTGGTAAGGTGCCCATTATTTTCCAAAATACTTAGTGACAAGCTACAAAGGTTGAGTGAAGTAAGCAACTTACCTACAAAGCCGTGATCAGAAATATGAAACACGCGCTATAAATATAGATGCGGATGACAAACCAATAGGACTACAATGAAATGGCTTTTGTGTTTCCTGGGGGTTGAGAAATTATGAGTCACTCAAGTTTTTTCTTTCAGTGTTTTTGGGTTCTCTAACTTCGTCATGCTGAGCGTCTATATCATATTAATAAATAGATGAAAAGCAATAAAAATTATAAATACTCGGCAAAGAAGAATGAGCATAAATGTAGAGTGTTTGAAACTTTCCGACCTTTGCAGATGCTGAGAATCCCTCCCCGAGCTCCAAACTCTGTAAGGGGACAGAGTGACAACGTGTGTCAGTGCCACCAAGCAGTGCCCACTCACCACCCGCAGCAGTGGCTTTGAGGCCCTCCTGGAGCTCCACACTGAGCCAAGCCCCCAGGCTCCACTTCCTCCTGCCCAGCGCTCCCGGGGCCTCCTCTGGGGTGGGGCTGTGGGTCAGGGTCAGAGGGACCAGGAACAGCTCAGCAGGTCCTGGCTGTAGCTGTCGGCTTTGCCCAGCCCTGGACTCTCCCAGAGTCACAGGCACCTTTCTGCTCTTGCCACCAGTACAGAGTGATGCTATCTTTCCCCCAAGCCATTAGGCTGGATTCCCCCGCTGCAGCCCAAAGGAGAGAAACCAGCCACACAGACTCCTCAGAACTTAAATTTACCGCTTTTGATCTCCAAAGCCATTTTTGGCTGTCTGGGGGTGGAGAGGGAGGGCGTCTGGGTGCTGATTTTTATACTTTTTATTCTGAGAACTGGAAGGGTCAAACCCAAATCTGAAACTGGGAGTAGCGGTGCATGCCTGTAATCCCAGCACTTGGGAGGCTGAGGCAGGAGGATTGACACGAATTTGAAGGCAGCTAGGGCTACAGTGTGGGCTCAAGACCAGCCTGGACTACACAGTGAGACCATGTCTCAAAACAAAACAAAACAAAACAAAACAAAAACACAGAAACAAAAACAGAGGATGGGAGTGGTGGCTGGCAGGGACTGTCACCGAGAACTGTGGTCACTATGCTCAGCACCTCTGACCTCCTCGGAGTGGTAGGCATGAACCTCCCTCCCAGGGTGGGTCCTGGTCCCTGGGGTCACACAGTGGGCCAAGCTCTGCTGCCAAGACTCAGGGGAGCATCATCATCCCTGGTCTATATGCTGCTCCGATTCCCTCTACCCCCGCTCCCCATTTCTTCTATCTCTGCAGAAACAGATTAATCACAAGGTAATAGGAGCTGAAAGCTGCACAATGCAGGAATCTTTTCAGAGTGGATTTTTCTGCCCTTCTTTTGGCCACTCTGAGATTCCTATCAATGTGGCATCTGCTGGCTAAATCAAATCTTTCAAAGGTAATACACGATCACAGTGGCTGGAATTCATCTATGACAATCCAATTGTGGAGGGCACATTGAAAAGCCTGACCCCAGCCAGGCATCCTCAAGGTGAGTCCCTCACGAGGCAGGATGGCTTCTCTGTGTAAGTTAGGAGGGGTCAAGGAGTCGATGGGGGGCTAAAGTGCTGGAGAGCTCACCAGTCACCCCTCCTTCGCAGGCAAAGCGGCCTAGTGGGGTGGCGGTGGAAGGGGCCAGGAGCAGAGCGGCTGGGCAGGGTGGACAGACTTCCCTCTGGCTGGGGTCACCCTGTCTTGCTGGGAAACACACTCCAGATTTGTAAGTCAAGTTCTGCAGAAATCGGGGGCACATGAGGCCACTTCTCTATTGGGAACCTGAGTGGAAGCTTCATTTTGACAAAGCATAAGCGCAATTTCCCCCACCGGCTGGATGGCAAGAAGGGACAGACAGGGAAGAGCAGAGGGAGGAGAAGCCTGCAAACCAGGCTGTTGGTGTAGACAGAAGGAGGTCTGAGGCGAGGCCCCACCCAGAACCTGCAGCACAACTGCTTCCAGGTGTGTGGCGTTGTCTCTGCTGTCCTTAGATCCCAGGAGAGGGGCTCACAGACACACTGGACGCCCATGCCAAGGAAGACAGCTGTTGTCTGGGGTCCACAGAACAATGCCAAGTGCAGCACTCCAGAGCTCAGGCCACAGGATCTCTGCCTCTGTCCTCTTCTCCCACCCCACTGCACACCAGCAAGGACCGGAAACACTTCTGGTGCCAGCGTTTGGGTGTGGGAAGGTAGCTGCTACCTGCATGTAGTGGGCAGAGCTGGGGATGCTGCCAAGCATCCCATAGTGCCCAGGGCAGCCCTCTGCATCTAAGGGCTCCCCTACCCCCAACAGGAAAGAGGCCAAGAGAGCCAGAGCCAGAGCGAATGAAGGACTGTGTGAGTGCCGGGGACTCGGTCACTGGGGCAGTGTGCCAGGAGAAAAGGTGAAATATTAAAAAAGCAAAACTAGGGCAGGCATCCGCTAGCAGGCAGAACTGCTTAACAGGAACTCAGTGATGCTTTTCCCTGAAAGCCTGTTTGGTGCTGAGGACTACAGAGTCAGGCCAGCTGCAAGCCAGGTGGACAAAGTGACAGGTGGTATCCAGGCCCAGGACAGAGCTCCCAAGGTGGGCACGTGCATTCAGGAGCCTGCCTGAGACGGACTGGCCGGCAACCCCGGAGCCCAGCGCCCAAGAATCACAACTGTCTCCCTGTCCCTGAAACACAACGTGCGTTAAAGATAGGAAAGCAAACAGTCATTAATATTGGATGGGATGAGATTAGCGATGGAGAGGAGGGAGTCCTTCCAGATTAATCATGCATGGAGGACTCCTTCGGAGGGAAGATGAATTATGCAGGGCACGGCTGCTCGGGCATGGGAGGAAAACAGTAGCTCCCTCCGCACGGGGCCCTTTCAGCCGCAGCCTCTCCTGCTGTCTCTACAGGGTCCCCCACTCTGGAGCAGTGGAAAGCAGCTACTGGTCCTCCGATCAGTCACCAGGGTCCCTCATGTTTGGAGCCATGGAGTTCTCCCTGCCTGCCCACAAGTGCAGATACCTCCTCCTCCAGGAAGCCTTCCAGCAGTCTTTTATGGTTCTTCCTGCACACAGCCACGGCACCTATTGGGACCCAGCAGAGCTGGCCACGTACATTTCACCCTCTCTGAGATGCAGCTCTTCCCACTTTTCATGCCTCTGATAATGGGTGCATTTCATACTTCGTGCCAGGGGCCTCTCTGGACAGCTCTCACCTTGCACTGCCCGATATTCAGCTCCAGGGCCCGAGATCCATTTCTGCCTGAGCTGTGACACAGGCGAAGGTGTCTGCTCGCAGTGATTGGAGGCCCTGAGGTGATTTTTGAAAAATCGAAAGCTGGAAAGGTGAAGGGGCCGAGGCAAAGTCCAGGCGAAGTCCAGGCCGCATTGGCAACAGTCACCACCAGGTCCCTCCCTGGTGTCGGATTTGCTTCTGTCCCCGTCCCTCCACCTTGCTGGGGCTGCTGGACAGCTGTCCCAGGTTCCCTGTGGTCCTAGCCCTTGTGCAGCCCCATGGCCCGGTCTCTGGTCAGACACCAAGCACAAGGAGGAGGACCGAGCACCAGGACTGCCCCACGCCCTGCAGGTCCCGAGCTCACTCCCTGCTCCTGTGTGTGGGGTCCAGGCCCAGTGTGACATGTGGGCGGCTGGGGCTGGAGGACAGTGGCAGGTGACTCTGACACTATGGCCCTGGCTTCTCCTTTTCATCAAATAAAGGCAGGGACCAGAAGCTGAGGACTCTGGGCTCCTTTCTGTCCCATCTGAGTGGCCGTGGCCTGAGAACCCTGTCCACACCCAGCCACCCTGTCCCACCTCCCGCTCCCCATCCTTGTCCCTAGTCCCCGGCCAGCCATACCTCACAGTGTTGTCGGGGTCACAGGGGCAGGGCAGGGAGCAGCCTGGGCCATGCAGGCCCTCGGGGCACAGCCGCTCCTGGCAGCGAGGGCCCTTGTAGCCAGGGCCGCACTCGCAGGCGCCTGTGGTGGCTGAACACTGGCCTCCGTTGTGGCAGTCACAGCGCTGTGAGCACTGGAAGCCGAAGGTCCCCAGGGGGCACTCCTCTTGGCACCTGTAGGAGAGCAGAGCGGGCTGAGGGCTGGACGGGGACCCCTCCTCCACCCCTAGGAAGCATTCCCGGCATAGCTCAGCCCTTGTGCAAATCCCGGGATGCCCAGCAGCTGGGGTGGGTGACTCTATTTTACTGATGCCAGCCCTCACGTGGACATTTCCATTTTTATGTATTTATTTTTTGTCTTTTTTTAAAGACAGGGTCTCACTATGCAATTCAGGCTGGACTTGTGCTCACCTTGTAGCCCAGGCTGGACTCGAATTTGCAGGGGTCCTCCTGCCTCAGCTTCCTGAGTTCTGGCATCACAGGTGTGCACCACCACACCTGGCTTACATTTCTGCTTTTAAAAACTGTGGTAAAACATGCATACTGCGGTTCCCGCAGTGGAACAGCATTAAGAAGTGCTGGTCTGCGGGATGATTAGGTCACAAGGGCTCTGCTTTTATGAGTGGGTTAGCGCTCCTGTGCGGGTGCTGGGGGGATCTGGGTGGGCCCTGGCTCTGTCCTTCTGTCCCTCCTATGGCTTGGGGATGCTGTGTTCAAGGCGCAATCTTGGAAACGGAGACCAGATTCTCACTACATCGGTGACCTGCTGGCACCTCACCCTTGGCCTCCCCAGGCTCTAGAACTGTGAGAACTGGAGAAGTACTTTTTTTTTTTAACAGCAGTATCTGACCTCAGATATACGGTCATAGTGAGACCAACAGACTAGGACAATATAAATGTTCAGGGCAAAAATACTGGTGGATATAAAATTTACCATTTCACCATTAAAAGCACTGCTCATATTTAAAGGAAACACATTCACATTGTTGTGCAACAATTACCACTGTTCACCTCCAGAACTTTTCCTCTTTTAATAACTGAAACTCTAGATCCATTAACGATAAACTTTCTGTTAAGAAAACACGTATTCTGGGCTGGGGACATAGCTTAGCAGCACAGCACGAGCCTGGAAAGTGCAAGATCTTGCACATTCGACTTCTGGTACCAAATAAATAAATAAAAATATATTAAAATGCATTTCAGCATCTCTGAAATGAGATGTGTCTTATTCCTGATGGCATGACAGGGTTTAATTATCAGTGTTTCCCATCCTTAGCAGTATATAAAGTAGTGATGCATCTTACAATCAGTGTCACCCTAGGGCTGATGAGGAGGGACAATTTCATTTCTGTGTACTCTGGTTTGGAGCCTTTGGGGCAGACCCAAGTCTCTGTCACACAGAGTGAAGCATCCCCCCTCCTCGGGGGACAGAATCCCTCAGACCCGCTGAGCCTTGGATTCTGGCATGGGAAAGCTCAAAGAGAGCAACTTTGAAAGTCATTCAGTGGCATGGCCTGGAGGGAGCACCAGCCGTCCCCCGTCACATGGCCTCGTTTCTCCGGTGTTCCGTGTAGGGGCGGGGATAAAAGATGATCCCTTAGCCCTCCGGTTCTATGCTGGGGGCCACGGGGCAGAGCTGAGTGTTCCTCCCTGCAGATGGGACAGAGAGGCCTGGCCGAGTTGAGCTTGGTGGCCTCCCAAGAGGTGAGTGGCCATACCCAGCAGATGTGGGAGGCCAGCCACTGAGGACATGGGGACGACAGCAGCTGATGTGGCTGGGCCCAAGGCTCGGCCACTTGACACCAGGGAGACCTCCTGACTCTCCTCCATCTTTGCTGCTCTGAGCCCACAGTGACAGGAAGAGGAGGAGAGTGAATGGGGTCTGGCCTTGAGTGCTTCCCTGGTGGCGAGATGCCATCAGCTGTCTCGTCCAGAGTCCTTGTGGTAGAGGGGGAATCGAGCAGAAGAAAGGACAGTAGGGACATGACGCAGAGATGTCACCCAGAGCTTTCAGTGATAGCAACGATCCCTGGTTTCTGCAGCAGCAGATATGCTCACTTTGGAGCCAAGGAGGCTGAGACAGGCGAGGGGGCTGGTCCAAGCTCACAGAGCCTGCAAGTGGCCAAGGTGACCCCAGATCATCTTCCTGTGAATTTCGCTGCTCTCAACCAATGTGAGGCCTCGCAAAGGGGAAAGGGGAAGGAAGGTGAGGGGGCCTGGAGGAAGATGAAGGAGGAAGAAATGGGAGGGGGAACGAAGGAGGGAAACTGAGGCAGAAGACAGCGATCAAGAGCAGTGAGTCACTATCTGGACTCGTCACTAACCCCAGATGTCCGAAGGCAGGAAGACCCCCCTCACCTTTTCTCCAACATTCCTGCCTCCTGCCTCGCAGGCGAGGCAGAGCCCTGGACACAGAGCTCCTTTAAAGCCTAATTCTCCACTCTGCTATATTTTTGGGGTGACTGGATCCACAGCCTCAGGGTAAAAACAAAACAAAACACACAAAAAATCTAGGCATATTGACAACCTAATCCATTTACATAATCAGCTTCTTTTTATTTTTTTCCCCTCCTCACAATTGAAACAACTTATTTATTTAGAGATCAAGCAATGACTGCTAATCAATTTTACACAAAGCACACTAATAACAGGCCCGTGGAACAGAAGGGTAATCACAGCAGGAATTAGTTCTCTACTTAAACATCCGTCCTTTGCAACATATCAATCTAATGTGCCTGATATTACCATTAACAACCAGATACATTGCTCAATTAAATTACAAAATGAGCTGCAAAGCCCTCGTTATGTTTTGTGTTTAATTTGCACTGGATTCCGCCTATCTAGGGAGGCCCACATTATTACACCCGCTCAGCTCTAATATGCTAGTGATGATTTGGGGTGGCTTTAATGCAGCTGTCCCCTCTGAAATTAATGGAGGCAATTTTACAAAATATCAAACACCAGGCCGCCTGTTTAGGTGGGAATCAGAAATGCAACCTGGCCCTCGTGTTGAACCCTCCTATGCTTGAGTGGTGAGGCTTGCTGGAGTGCACCCCTTGGCTTTTGGGGTTTTTCCCTGCCCCAGGATCATGGCTCAGGCTCCAAGAAGACAGACTCTGATCTATTTCTCTTTCAGTTCGTCTCAGCAGTGCAGGCTGACAGCCAGTGAGGTAGGGCAGTGATGGAGAAGCTCTAGAGACCCAGTGCCCAAACTGTAACCCAAACCCCACTTCTTCATTGCAAAGTGTCAATGCTGCAATTAAACATGAACACTGAGGTTTTGGTTTAGAAAGAAAAACAAGTGATACAAAGAAAAACACGATAACAGAGCTTTCAGTGATACCAACAGCCCAGCGTGGCACACGTGCCATAGGTTCACCACCACTGCAGGAGGGGCTACGGGTTAGATCAGGCTGGTGGCAGCCCTGGGCAGCTGGTGTCAGATAAGGAAATAAACAGGGTCCTGTTCTGGTTTTGGGTTTTTCTAGTTCTGGTTCCCACTGGCTCATTCTGAGCACTTCCATATTTTGGGGTGATGGTATGGTGGGCTCAGTGCTTCAGTCCTGGATCTCATTATACCACATCCCGGGCTCTGAGCTGGGAAATCTCTATAGACCCCCTCTGACTGGCAAAGAGGTGGGTACTGGCCTACAAGATTCAGGACAAAGCTCATGGGTCATCACTTTTCTGGATGTCACTGTAGCTTGGGTCTGATTCCAGGGACAGGAGCCTTGATTTCATCATTCAGAGCTAGAAAGACCCACTGGGTGACTTAACCTTGATCTTGCTTCTTGATGTCACCCAGGAAGGGGAGGCAGTGGGATGGCACACAGTGTTCCTTTCCTTTCATTTTGTCTGGGCCAAGGAACAAAACCCAAACAAGCCACAAGGAACAAAGGCCTGGGCAAGGAGTGTGACAGCCTCCTTCTTACGGGTGCCCAAGGAGACCCAGGGGGCACAGTGACAGGGAGGAGATGCTCTCCTCCAGCTCTGAGTCTGCCATCCTTACCTGTCCCCCATGTACCCAGCTGTGCAGTGGCACTGTCCGGTCACATGGTCACACTGTCCTCCATGGTGGCAGGGGCAGTCGTGGCTGCAGTTCTGGCCAAATGTCCCCGGTGGGCAGGGCTGGGCACACACTGCTCCCTGAAACAGAGGCCAGAAGACACACATGGTGGCACTCAGCGATGCCACACCAAGCGCCCGTGCTCCTGGCAATGGCAGAGTTTCAGGGTCCCCAGGAAGCACTGCAGGGAGAGCAGGACAGCCTGGTTCCAAAGCCCTCATCTGAGAGACGTAGACAGGGAGGCAGGTCATCCCAGGACCCCTGGTGCGTGCCTGCTGTGTAGACACCAGGAGCTGGGTCAGCTACGAGGGTACAAAAATGAGTAGGGCTTGATTCCTGCCCTCCCCACTCACTGGGGAGAGAGCAAAGAGAACAGCTGAGTAAAATAAAGCTAGAGAGCCAAACAGAATGAGGAAGGCACCTCGGGTTACAGCCCCACATTCCTCTGCACCCCCCTTCCCCAAACCGGGCTAATATGAGAGTGGAGGGGACAGAGGTGCAGACCTACAGGACAGAAGGTGCAGAGATGAGAGAGGCGCGTGTTGGGAGCTGGGAAAGCAGATGCAGGAGCAATCGGTGATTGGGTTCCTGCTTTCTTTGGGATGCTAAGCAGCCACCAAGGGTTGGGGGGGACCATGGTGATACTGGGTGAGCGACACCCTTCTGGTTCAGAGACGCTCAGGACTCAGGCGAACTGGCATCCTCTGAAGCTCGAGGGGCAGCTATAGTGGAAAGGGGGTGGGTGGGAGGCTGCAAAAGAAGGGAGCAGACCCTTGACCGCTGCCCTGACTTCCAACAGCCAGGCAACTCCCCGTGTCCTTTTGTGATGTTGACCAGGCAGGCTTTGGATGCGGAGACACCACTGATGGCAGGGTGGAGTGGTTCCCCTCCCAGCTCAACCCCCACAATGCTGCCTGCAGACTGCACTCCATGTGGCAGGAAGCTGGAAGATCCCTTTTGGGGAACACTGATGAGCCCAGGAGAAGTGACCTCCAGTCACAGATGCCATCCATCAAGAAGCCTGGTACTAGGCAGGCATTGTGGTACACATCTATAATCTCAGCACTCAGGAGGCTGAGGCAGGAGGATCGCCACAAGTTCAAGATCAGCCTGGGCTACATAGTGAGACCCTGTCTCAGAAGAAGAAAAGGAGAAGAGGAAGAGGAGAAAGAAGAAGAGAAGGAAAGAGGAAGAGGTAGAGGAGGAAGAAGAAAAAAAAAGAGGGGGAAAAGGCAGAGGAGGAGGAGGAAGCAGCGCTAGCAGCAGTAGCCTGGAGCTGCCCCTCCACCCAAAGGCTTTTGCCTGGCTTCTCTGAGGGTCACTGTGACACATGAACAGAAGGCCAAAGATCATGAGCCATTTAGAACTGGCTGTCACATGCAAGGTGGAGACTGAGGGTCGGGGATTTAGCTCAGTGGTGTAAGTGCCTGTCTAGCAAGCGTGAGGTCATGAGTTTGACCCCGGTACCCCTTAAAAAAAAAAAGGATGGAGACCGAAACAAAAGACAAAGGGACACAGAGGAAACAGAAACTATGCCAAGAGCAAAGAACAAACTTAGAAGAAAAGGAATAATCTGTGCCATAATTCATAATGAAATGATAAATACTCCCTATCCTAATTAGTCTCATGCAGCTGGTTATCAGAAAATATTTCCTCCATGAAAGGACTGACTGCTGCAAAAGCGGGTCTGCAGGGGTGAGACAGAGTTCTGGAAGGTCAAAAATAAGACAGCAGACATTTTGATACTGCAACAGAAGAGTAAGTATAAATTCCCTACAAAGTAGAAATAGAGAGAAAGAACTAAATATAGTAGAAAAATATAATGAAGTTAGAGGACCAGTGTGGGTGGTCTGATATCCAGTCCACAGGCATTCTAGACTGTGGGACAAAGAAAAATGGAAGTGGGTAAATTTAATGGGAGACACAGTAAAAGAACAAGTCCCAGCGTGAAAAGATGGAAAGACAACTTCTAAACAAAAAGGACCTAGAGGATATTCAGTTAGAGAAAAAGAAAACAGAAAGAAAAAGGGTGGAAGGGAGGGAGGTGGGATGGGGAGAGAGAGAGGTAAAAAGCAAACAAGGGGAGGGAGGAAAAGGAAATGCAAGGAAAAAGAAGACACCTATCCGAAGGCAGACAGGGTGGTTAGGGACTTTCTACCTTGTTACTACAGCACACTTCTAGATGGGGTGAGGGGCACAAAGGCGGGCCTGGGGTGTGTCTGCTCCCTAGCCTCTTCTCTCTTGGCACTCTTCCCTTGCTGTGCTTCCTGACCACTATGAACTAAGCAGCTCTGCTCCATCACGCCCTTCCACCATGCCTTGGAGCCAGCGGACCACAGAAAGTCCCAATGAACACATGAACCCTCCCCTCCTTTAAGTTGTGGGTGTTGGGTATTGTGTCTCAGTGCTGAGAAAGCTGATTAAAGAAGTGACCCACATAGCTTCTAGAAAGAGACAAATAGTCACATCTGAAAAAAATCAAGATTCAAAAGTTCTTAGACTCCTTCAGGAGAGGTTAGAAGACAATGGTGTAATGCCTAAAACATCACTTCCAACTTAGAATTCTACACCCAGCTAAACTAACACTCAAGTGGGGGTTCAATATAGAATCGAACAACCTCAAGAAACTAACCTTCTAAGGATATTTCTTGAATAGTGGCTGGTGGATTTTTTTTCTACCAAAAAAAGTCATCCAAGCAAAAAAAAAAAAAAGCCTGGGGAACCAATGGAAGAGAGAACCTCACAATGATGGTGAAAGAAAGTTCCAGATGATAACCACACGGGAGACCCAGCAAGCAAAGAGTTCGAATCAGAACAGAAGCATGTAGGCTTGTGAAAGCATTGCCTCCACCTCCAAGACAAAGCAAAAACTCATTGAGACATTTCCAATGTGTTGGACCTTACTGAGAAGAATGTTAGACCTCTGTCCAAGAGCTGTAGGAATAAATCAGTAACAGCACATACTTGGGCATATTAACATAAACATTAACAATGATTCAACCAAAAATTGAAATGTGGCTCCATTGGGAGGGTGAGGGAAGGACTGCTTGTGTTTGTGCACATGCGGGTAAGCTATATCTTACTCTCTGGCGGGAAGTCAATAGAATCAACAAATGTCTAAAAGGAAAAAGGCAGGAAGTGGCAGTAAAGCATGTAATAATGGAAAAATGGAGGGCTCTCCCAGAAGGACCATCTGAAACATTTCAAAGTGTTTATCTACAGTGACTTGGGAGTGGGGGCCAGGGACTGTTTTTCCCTTTCTCCCTCCCCTCTGGTATTTGCCTTGTTACCACCTGATAAAACTTCGAATCTGTATGAATGAATCTTACGTCTTTACCTGGCGGACATCTGAGCCTGCCCTGTCTGCTGTCACCCGTCCAGCCTCTCACATACCAGAAAGAATCATTTCTCTTATGGAGATCGAGAATGATCCTCTAATTAATTCATCAATTAGTTCAACACGTAATTATTAAGCACCAGTAATCGTCAACCCCAAAGAAGTGAGTTTAGTCTGGAACAGCCGGCCAGACCACGGTCTGCTTCCTAGCGTCTAATTGAGCTGTGATGAATTAGGTGGGCGAACACCAGCCTGTGAGGCTCTGCGAGAAGGGGTGGGAGAAGGGAGGGTGGAGGGCAGAGGGGGCGGCCAGTAGAGGGGGACAGGTGTGTCTGCAGGAGTTAGGGATCATTTCCCCCTGAACCCCACGAGCTCTAGGAGTGCATGGCATGCCAAGTGCTTCTGACCAGCGCCTCTGTTCCTCCTGCAGGATTCCCAAACTGCAGACACCCAAAGTCCCTGAGGCTCTAGACCTCTCTGGCTTGAGCTCCTGGGGCCTGAATGAATCGGATTAATTACAAGTGTGGTTGCCTTGTGTTGTGGGAAGAACACTGGGCTCAAAGGCAGGGCTCAGGCTCAAATCCCAGATGGCTGAGCCAGCAAAATCTAGGGAGGTCATTTGGAGATTCTGTTTTGTCATCTATAGAATGGGAGTGGCAGCCCCTGGGGCCCCAGATGCTGTCCAGATGAACTGAGATTACGGAGCTGAAGGAACCTGCCACAGTGCTAAGGAGTGAGCTGACACGGACTAAGCAGTACACTTAGGAGCCCTGTATGACCTGGGACTCAAAAGGGCAGGGTCAAACATGTGACAGCACATGCAGGGAAGTCAGTTTAAGAGGGGTTCTGTTGCCCGTTGCAATGGGCTGAATTGTACCCCCTCAAAATACCCACACTGAAGCCCTAATCCATCAGTAGGGAACTATGCTGGAGGCACCACCTTGACAGAGGTGGGGAGGTAGAAGATGCTTTTATGGGTGGGCACTGGTCCAGTCTCGCTCCTGTCCATACAGGAAGAGGAGATTGAGACAGACACACAGACAGAAGACCATGTGAAGACACAGAGAGATGACACCTCCAAGCCAAGGACAGAAGCCTCAGAAGACATCAGTCCTGCTGACATCCTGGTCTTAGACCTTAGCCTTCAGCACCACAGGGAAACCATTTGCCTGCTGTCTGTACCTCCTGGTCTGCAGACCTGAGCTCTGTACCCAGGGACACCTGCCCTTTGCTTGGGGCACGTGTCCAACTGCAGTGCATCTAGGAGGCTGGCCTTGGGGGGCGGCACAGCCCTGCTCCTCCCAGAACCAGCCAGACCGGATGGTGTGTGGTCAGAATCTGGAAACCAGTTGCTCTTTCAGATGACCACGGCCAAGTGGAAGATATAAAAGGAAGGAACCAAGATGGCCACAGGGCCTGGGGGCTCCTGGGGAGACAGCTCAGCCTCTCCATGCATTGGAACACAGTCCACTGACGGCTGCTGTCCAGGTGTGGGACAGTGGCTGGCACAGGGCCGTGGAGCTGACGGTGACTGCAGGCCTGGCGGGGACACTGCCACAGCGACCATTCCAAATCTGAGCATCTATGACTGGGATACTCGTGGAGTCTTAGTGGTGCTCATTGCGTGGCTGTGTATATATGTGTGTGCACACATACACCACCCAGCCTGCACTTTCAGACTGGGGACTCCCGAGGGGTGCGGTCAAATCTCCTTCTCCCTTCCTGCCTGTCTCCAGTGCCCTCTTCCACCGAGCCTTTCCCAGCTGGGCTTTCTGGTTTGCCCTCCTATAAAGGGCTCAGGGTGGCTGGGGAGTGGCACAGTCTGTGATATTCTCAGGTGGTGACCTGCAGGGCCAGTGTTCCTGGCAGCTCCTCTCCAGCTCTGCAGCATCCCAGGCCTTGGGGAGCTGCAAGGTATGAATGAACAATCTTATTTCCTCGCCTCTGAGTGGGACAACGTGGGGAGCCAACGGGAAAGTTAGACGACACAGATGATCGCAATGGGAGACGATTGCGGGGACCTCTTCCCAGTCCTTGCCTTGGCCCCAGCTCTCCCTGGTTGGAGCCTCAGACCCACGCTGCAGCTTCGTTACCCGGTGGCTCTGCATGCACAAGGGGCATTAATAATTCATGCAGATCTGCAAGTTAATGCTAGGTCAAAAATAGAAATGCGATTGTCTGCAATAAAACTAAAAAACATAAAGTCCTCAAATCCAAAGGTTTCTATTGACAGAGTTTCCTGTCATCTGGGAGAACAAACCTCTCACTGTGTTAGGGAGGAAAAAAATGCTTCCATGTGCTGGCTGCTTCCCTCCCTCCCCTCCCCTCCCCTCCTCCACTGCGGGCTGCAGCCGCTGCCCTTCCTTTGCCTCGCTGCCTGCAGCCTGGCAGGACTCTCTGGAGCCTGGCTGAAGAGCAAGGGCTCCCCCAGAGGGCAGATGTGCTGGGGAGGGGACAGGCAGGGTTGGGAGAGGTGACATCAGCCCCTTTACATGCCTCAAAGCAGACAGACAGAGACAGACAACAAAGGCTGGGGTTCAAGCTCACTAGTCCTCCCTGACTTCAACTTTCTCTTCTGAGAAAGAAAGGTATTGACAGATCGGTGGTGTTTAACTCTCTTCAAGCCCAGAGAGGCTTGTTTTGTTCATTTGTTTGTTGCTTTTTAGCTACTCATGACACAGTCTGGGCCAGGGATTCTCCTGCCTCAGCCTCCCAGGTGCTGGGATCATAGGGACACTGTTTTATGTAAATTCTTAGCTAGCTAGCCTCTCAGTACAGAACATTAAGATGGAGCAGCAGGAGTGATGTGGGAGCCACAGTCCTCACCAAAAAGGTTGGCAGAATGTGGTAGCAGACCATAGCCTCTTGATGGGTTACTTGCGAATGCAGAGCCGAACCCTCGGCCCCTGCCCCTTGGTGTGCGCTGCATTCTGCTCCACAAGGTCCTTTCCTGCAGCTGTGCCTGCTCTCCCACTGCCCTGGTGACCCCCATGCCTTCTGAAATGTCCTGCTTCTGCCCAGCAGTCCTGGCCTCAGCCCTGGGGGAGGCGGCCCCGGTGCTGCAGGGTTCCCCTGACATGGCTCATGTGGCTGGGGAAACAGAGGCGGGGCACAGCCCAGGAGAGCCAGCTCAGTGGCCTCGAGGCTCTAGGGCTGGGGCAGAGGAGGGGGTTGACAGCTTGCGGGGATTCTACATCCAGGACATCCAGTGTGGTGGGGACACCTGTAAGACCAGCACTCTGGGAGGCTGAAACAGGAGGATCATTAAGTTTGAGCCTAGCCTGGATGACTTAGTAAGACCTTGTCTCAAAATAAAAGATAAAAATGGCTGGGGTGTAGCCCAGAGCAAAGGCCCTGGGTTCAATTCCTAGTATCAAAAACAAGCCAGAATAACCCAAGGAATTGTAGACTGCATTGGGTACACACGAGGCACTTGGGACACGGGTCTTCTCAGTTGAGGCTTCCACGGCCTCAGCCAGCTTACTGTGTCACACCAGCTTTGTTAAGTAATTTGCTGCAGGTCACACAGTGCTTAGACTGAAGACCTGGGATTCAAGGTTGTGTCCACAGCACCAAGGATGGCTTGGGGTAGGCACTCAAGGCGGGAGAGGAACTTAACCTTTTAAGGCTTGTGTGAGGGATGCTCAGATCTCTTACAAATCTGCACCCAAATCCCGGGGGGCCACTTACCGTCCATCCTGGGAGGCAGGCACACTCGCCAGTGATGTGGTGGCAGGTGCCCCCATTCTGGCAGGGGCAGCGCAGCTCACAGTGAGCACCATGGCTCCCGGGGGGACACAGTTCCTCACAGCTGCAGGGAGAAGAATGGGTGTTAAGCACAGCAGCATTCACATGGGTGCCCCAACAAGCCAGGGCTCCCTAGGAATTAATGAGATGCAGTCCCAAACCCTGCCAAGAGGGGGGGCAGAGTTCAGGTGTAATACATTAATGCGCAGGGTGCTTGGACCAACACTGCGTCATGACTTAAAGGTTCCAGTGTGAAGAAGGGTGGCTTGAGGGTTTGTCCCTTCCATGCTCAGGTCCCTGCTATCATGTGTGCTGACTGGGCACTGCTGAGGCCCAGGAGTGCTACAGTTGAGTGGGCCTGAAATAGTCCGATTTCTTGAGCAGGGAAGGGAAAGAGGTGCCAAGCGCACACCCTGTAGCAGTCATAAGGAGCTCCTTTTATAGAAGATCACGGGACTGCAGCAGGAACAGGGAGAAGGGAAAAATGGGTGACAGGGAAAAGGGACTCAGTGAGAATGGAAAAAAGGGGCTCGGTAACCCAGGCTTCCAGTATTTATAGGGTCAGACACCACTGATGCAATGAGCTGCCTACCACCACACTCTGATGTCCGCAAACTGCACGACTTCCTAGGTCAAGCCTGGAAAACCATCAGGGTAGTGTGGTGTTTACAACTGAACGAAGGGGAGGGGGTGGCTCAGCTGCTTTATCTCTAACTGCACCGGGAAGGCAGCATGGGCTCATAGCCTAGGTCTTCTCCAAAAAGGCCCGGCCTCCAGCTCAAAAGGCCTTAGAGCGGGCACTGGTGAAGGATCACCGCACTCAGACTCCTTGACTGTGCCTTCAGGATCTACCGTGCCCCTGGAGAGGAGCAGGTCTCAACTGAGCAGCCTTGGAGATCCCCAGTCAGTGGGGGCTTTCCAGGGAGCTGTTGGGGCCCGAGGACAGAAAGCAAGAAACGAAAAGGCACAGTAAGTATGCCAGTGTGTGCATGACATTTGCGCTAGGCTCTCACCACCACATGGCAGGGAAGGGTCGACTCCCAGGTGCGCAGAAGCATGAGTTAAGAGAAATCCACGCTAACTTAGGGTGGGGGCGAGGGCTGCCATCAGGAAGGCCCACGGGGGGGTGTTTAATGAGCTCTTCTGCTAGAGGAGCCACTCATGTAGTCTCTGGTGGGACCAGTCACTGCAGGGCTTGAGACTTCACGTGGGCGAGGCCTGGGCACTTAGAATCTGCTGGACTTGGGGCCAGGATACTTTGTGTCACAGTCAGTACCACCCAGACCTTCCTTCCCCTCCCACCACCCCACCCTGCTCTAGAACTCGGAACCAGTCAGATAGGCCCCGCCTCTTCCCGCTATCGCCCCACCCATCTCTCTAGCTCCTCCTAGTCCTTTTCATCGCTCCACCCACTCTGCCCCGCCCCGCCTTTCTATTGGTCGGTCCTCAGGTCAGCCCCACCCTTAACCACTCCCTATTTCAAGCCCCGCCCCATCACCGCCCCATCCCTAGCGCGGCCCTGCGGTACTCACTAGACGCCGGTGTAGCCCGGCGCGCAGAGGCATTCTCCCGTGCGGGGGTCGCAGCTGGCGCCGTGGTGACACTGGCAAGGCAGCTGGCAGCCTTTGCCGTGGGTGCCAGGCGCGCAGAGCTCCTCGCAGCGCCACCCACGGAAGCCGGCGGCGCACACGCAGGCGCCAGTGATGGGGTTGCACAGAGCGCCGTTTTGGCACTGGCACCGGTTGCTGCAGTGGGGGCCCCAGTGGTCGCTGTCGCAGCCTGCAAGAGAGAGGACCGGCGGGGCTGAAGTGTCTCCGAGGCTTGTGGGGGAACGGGGTTGGACCCATGCCCGAGCGGCCGCCCCATGTCTGCATCGCTGTTCTCCAGGTGGAGGCGGCGGGGGGGTGTCTGGATGGGCCCCCTGGCCGGGTCACCTTTGCACCTGCACCCAGAGTCACGGCAGCAGACCCTGGCAGAGGACTCACTTCCGGTGCAGCTTCAGATACCTTCAAGGCCCTCCACTCCCCTAGGCCCCTCTCCTGCTGCACGGAAACGGGGGTCACAGCTGCTTGTCTTTACTTTTCCTGGACGGTGGTCACTGTGTCCGCTCAGCCAGGCCTGTCCACTCCCAACCTGGCAGGACCCTTCTCTGTGACCCTGGACCTCTGAGTCCCTCACAGCCCAGCTTGGCTCCCATTTCTCTCCCTGTCCTGCCCGCCATTGCCGGCTCCCGCGTCTTAGTGGTTTTCATTTCTCCCCTCTTGCTTTGGGAACAGTACTTCGGGCTCTCTGTTCCTTCCCCAGCCCCATCTTCCTTTGTCCTTTTCAGTAATATCTACGGCCCCTGTCGCCTCATCTTCAGTTCAATTTCATTACTTCCCAAGCTGTTAGCTTCAGAAGGAGCCGGAAAAAGAAAGGTTTCCTCAGGAGGTGACAGACAGCCTGCAAGATCTTTACATGTAATTAAATGTTTCGAAGAGTGATGGCTGAACCGGCTTTCTGGAAATTCACACTGCAGCTGAGGAAAGGGACTGAGTGGTAGGGCCCGAGAGGGCCACCTCCCCCTGCTGCCCCCTCACCTAGTGCCACAGGACACACCAGATGCCAGTGAAGTGCAGCCCCACTGATGTGAACTCTAGCGTGCGGGCAGGGTATGGAGCTCAGGCATGGAGAGGCAGAAGTAACGTTCCAGGAGTTCAGCGGAGAGAAAGATTGCTCCCAGCTGAGGAGAGCAGGCACAGCTTCCTCAGAGGGAAGGTATCTCCTCCAGTGGACTGTGAAAGACGGCTCACTTGTTTGCCCGCTAGGGTGGCCATCTGCCTTGCTTTCAGCCCTCAGCATCCCATGTTCTGGGAAGTCTCTCAGTCCTGGGTGAGCTAGAAAGTTTCATTACCCTGCTTACAGGGATGATAAGCAGATGACCACTTGATCTTTGCTGTCCAGGTTTCTAGGGCATAGGTGCTCAGAGTATTACGGTTTAGACTGAAAACGTCCCCCACAGATCACATGTGTTTGGAAGGTACTTGGATCCCCGGGATGTGTACTCCTCAGTGGGTTCATCCCTGGAAAAGTATATTCTTATCCCCAGCTCCTCCCTTTTCTGTCTCTGCTTCCTGGTGCATGGGATGAACAGCTGTCCTCTGCCTGGCCCTTCCCCCATACTAGTTCTACCTTGGAGTCAGCTGACCATGGACTGACCCCACTAAATACAGTGAGCCAAAATAAACCTCTCCTCCTTTAAATTGTGGGTGTTGGGTATTTTGTCCCAGTGATAGGAGAGTGACTAAAATATAGGAGGTAGGATTGGGAAGGTGCCACCAGGTTAGACTCTGTATGACCAAAGGCACAGTGGCACTCCACTGCTATGCATGCAGGAAAGTATAAGGTTCAGCATGGCCAATGAGGCCATGGGACATTTGGGGGCTAAAGAGTTGGTGGGAGGATTGCTCCATTAGCGCCCCCCCCCCCCCGTTTAATGTCCCTAACTTACTAGGGTCAAGGGATCAATGTCACAGAGTTGTCTATCATTCTTTTACAAACAGAATCACCAAGTCCTGGGATCCCGCATCAATCTATCTAGGTCTCTCTCGTCTTCATTCATGCCCTAAATATTCACACAACAAACTGAGCTGCCAAGTCATGAGTGATCTATACCCCATATTTTCTACCTCATATCGTAGGCAGAAGCCAAGTCCCCTTCTAGTGACAATCCCCACTCATACCAACAGAGGGTATGGGACATAGCCACTAAGGAGCAAACCAGGTCTGCCTCCCACCCTGGGTCTCCGGGACACAGACCCAGGGAGTGGAAAGACCGGAAGAACTACTCATGGTAGCATTTTTGTTTGTTTGAGGCAGGGTCTCGTTATGTGGTTCGGGCGGGACTTGAACTCACTATGTAGCCCAGGATGGCCTCAAACACAAAGGGATCCACCTATTTCAGCCTCCTGAGTTCTGGGATTACAGGTGTGTACTACTACACTTGGCTGTGACATTTCTCTATCTTTTCTTTGATGCCAAATTCACGGGGTGGATTGACATAAATTTACTGTACATATGAGATGACTCCATCATAATGGTGATTACCTTTTGGCCGCTGGACACTATCTTGGAAGTTTTCTTTACATTAACAAAGCTGAATCTGTATAACTTTGCGATTTTGGTTTTATTATTTCCTCCACTTTCCAAATGGGGAGATAAAGAGCCAGAGGGGCTGAGTGTTTAAAGTCATAGCAAGCGGGGGCCCAGACCTGCTGTTTCCAGTTCCACCTGGCAGGTAAACGGGGCATACGCTGGAGGATAAGCCAAAGAAGAACTTAGAGGTGGCACTAGGGACAGGAGCTACCATGCACAAAGCCAGGGGCACCGCAGAAACTGCCACTTCCTCTCTGCTCATCACTGTCCATGGCCTCAGAATCCAGAGCAAGAAATTCCCTTCGCTCACTGTACCACGGTCACTGGCCCAGACTGAATCGCTGGAGCCCAAGACCAGTTTGTCCTGGGAACTGCCAGGGATCTGGTTCTGCTCGGGGGACCAGGTAAGCACCACCCCAGCACAGCCAAGACCTACAGGAGGCAAAGCCATGCGTCTGCTTAGGGATGCAGGACGCTGTCGCAAAGCCCTGCACTAGCCCTCTCACCAGGCGTGAGTGCACGTGCGTGTGTGCTTGCCTCTGCATATCTGATGAGGTCCCTAAAAGTAGGCAGTAAGGGCTATTCTAGGGTAGTGAGAAACCACGACAATGAACACAAAACGTTTGTTGACTGAGAAAAAGTCAAGCTCCGTAGAGCCATTCATAGAGGGGCAAAGAGCCCCTGGCATGGAAAGTGACAGGAAAAGGCTACACTCAGTTTAGACTATTCTGATTAGAGGAGCAAGGAAGTGTGTAAGCTGGTCCCGAGAAATCTCTCCCCAGAGTGATTGAATGGGGAGATAATGTTAGATCGCAGGGATAAACTTCAGTTACTTAGAAAATTCACTTAGCAAGCCCGCATTCTCGGGCAATGACAGAGCGACGAGGCAGAGCAGCAGAGTCAGTCATCTCTTCTGCAGAAGGCCGCATCCTCAGAGTTACAGCGGGGCTTCACAGTCTTGCATAGGTGACCAGATGCTGTCCCATCTGGCCTGGGACTGTCGTCACCACTCCCACGATTTTGCTTTTTTTTTTGTAGACACAGGGTCTCTCCTAATTACACCTGGTTTCAGCTGGGTTTTCAAGTGAATCCATTTCCCTGGGAAGTCTCCAAGGACTCCCGGAAGTGTACAGCTTGGCAGCTTGGCCCCTCTCCTGTTGACCTTGTATGTGCCTGGGTCTCTGGCATGTGTGACTCTGGTCCCTGGCACTGACTTCAGCAGGGACTGCTTCCTGAGACTGACTACCGCTGAAGCTGCCATTACTGCACACCAGGCCAAAGCGAAAGGAGGTGATTGTGGCTGATGCCACCGTTAATTCCTGTCTTGTACTTATAGAAAAGAGGCTCAGAGAGGGTAAATAACTTGCCCCAGGTCACACAGTGGGAAGCAAGTGGGAGTCTGTGAATACCTGCTGTCCTGCTGGGTGTCCTGGCCTGGATGGGAGTGTAGGCTGTGACAACCACCACCCTGGACTGCCCAGAGGGGGAGGGCAGAGGGTCACTTTCCAAAGCACCTTATGCAGGTGTAGGTTCATGGGTCCCAGTTTTCCCTGATGGATGCTATTTCCCATGGTCTTACTTACTTTTTCTTGGTGCTGAGGCAAAATACCTGACACCCAAAGTTAAAGGAAGAAAAGTTATTTAGCTCACAGTTTGTTGAAGTTTTAGCCCATGATTGGCTGGCTCCAAGGCAAGAGCAAGTGACAAGATGAGGCATGACCACAGCAACCTCTGTCCTTTACATGCTATGCAGGGTATCTGTCCTCACCCTTTAATCATAGCATCACACCATGAATCAATCCCAGCATTACATCACTGATCCCAGCATCATATGCTTTAGATCTAGCCACTTCCAAAAACCCCACCTAGGACCATGTGAGGCTTTTGAGAGACATCTAGATACAAGCTATAGACCCATTTATTTTATATAAGTTAAGATAACTTATTATTGCTGTTAGAATTTTTCAGAGGAGGAGGGGTTGAAGGGAGGGTAGGGGGAAGGGAAAATAAACCAAGTTATGTCATGTATAGGTACAAATTCTCCATGATCAATGTGATCATTATTTATATTTAAAATGTACCAATAAAATCTAATTTTTAAAAAATGAATTTTCCAGCCAGGTGGGGTGGCTCACACCTGTAATCCCAGCACTCAGGAGGCTGAGGCAGGAGGATCATTGTAAGGTTCAAACCTGCTTGGGCTACAAAGTGAACCAAAGGTCAGCCTGAACTGCATAGTGAGACCCTGGCTGAAAAAGACAAAAAATGTTTTCTGTCACATTAAAAATACAGATTTTTCATGTTAATCGCTTTAAATGTACAACTCAATGGCATTAACCACGTTCACAGTATGTGTACATTAATACCACTGTTTTCAAACTTTTCTATCAGCCCCAAAAGAAACTGTACCCAGTTAACCAGTAACTCTCCATTTCTACCCCTTAGCTACTAGTAAACTTTCTTCCAGGATTTCACTGTCTTAGATACTTCATACAAGTGAAATTGTGTCCTGTCAGTCTTTTGCATCTGGCTTATTTCATTTAGCATGTTTTCAAGGTTTATTCATGTTGTAGCATGTCAGTAGTTCTGTCATGAGAGAGTAAAATATCTGTATGACTACAACATTTGGACAACGTTTGGGGACAACATTTAGCCTGTCCATTCCTCTGTTGATGGACACATAGGTTGTTTTTACCTCTGGACAGTGTGATTAATGTTGCCATGAACACTGGCATAGAAGGATATTTTTTGCCAGTACTAGAGATCAAAACCAGACCCCTACTTGGCAGACAAGTGCCATATCACTGAATTATCCATCCAGCCCACATATATCTTTTTGACCCCCCAAGCAGTATTTTTATTATGCTACTAGGGATTGAACCCAGGACCTTGCACATGCCAGGCAAGTGCTCTACCACCAAGCTACACCCCCAGCCTCTTCAAAATTTTACTTTGAGACAGGGTCTTGCTAAGCTGCCTTGAATTTACAATCCTCCTGTCTCAGCCTCCTAAGTAGTTGAAATTACAAATGTGGGTCATTACCCCTGGTTAAGGATCATTTATTAAAAGCACAAATCAAAAAAAAATTGTGCATTGGTGGGCACAGTACTTTAGGTCAGCTAACATGTTTTTGTGCCTTTATTGACTTTTCTTTATTAGAAACAAGTGTAGGGTCATTTGTTGTTTTCTTTAGTCTGTCACCACTTGTACGTTAGCTAGTTTGGATGTCTTGTGTTCAGCCTCCTCCACTGGCCCTGGAGTCCTCTGGGTGGGGCACAGGGTGTTGGGCTATGCCCTCGCCCTGTGATTGCTTTGCTGTCCCTGTTCCTGCACGGTCCACAGCGCTGATGGGGCCCTGGCCAGCCTAGCTCCTGGCTCTCAAGAGCCACCTCACCCACAGCAGCAGCACTCCCAGCTTGGTTGTTTACCAGCACCTGCCAGAGGGCTCAGTCCTGCCTGAGTCACCTGTGATCACTCTGAATTCACTGAACAGCTGGCCAGGGCCCAAGCCACAGTCATCTGAAAACTCTCCAGACAAGAGCACACGGACTCTGTTTTCAAAGGCCCTTCAGGAAACGGCCAGCAAGGTGCCAGCAAGAAAGTTCGGCCTTCCCCATGCCGCAGACAGGAATGCTCAGTGCCAGCAGAGAGGGGCCCTTGCCCCGCGCTGCCCTGGCCTGCATGACAGCCAGGCCCAAGACTCCACCTGGCGGTGGACAGGCTTGATGCGGTCAGTGCCCCTCCCGGAAGTGGTCCACTGCCCTCATCTTCCTCCTATAAAGTAGCAGGAGGTGCTGACAGCCATGGATTTGCTCCAGAGTCCATAAAGCTGCAGGCATGGAGGCAGAGATGGAACGGCTACTGTCTGAAACTGCTCCAGCTGATAAATAAAGTGACTTCACAGGGAGCCAGGCCATTTGTCAACTGACACGCCCCAATAAAAGCATCACCGACTTCTTGGCGGCTGAGTCCTTTCACTTTTTCCAGGCCTGAGCTGCAATTCTGAAGGAGCATCAAAGGGTGCATCAGATCCAGTGCTGTGCAATGGCTGTAGCCCCCACACCCTCTCTGGGCCCCTGTTTTGTTTGACACCTGTAAAATGACAGATCTGAATTGGTGGTTTTGGCTCAGAGCAGGTGACCCTTCTCAAGAAGGAAACTGGAAATGGGGAAAGCATTTAGGTTGTTACAAATGGCCAGGGACATTCATGCATGCAGGGTTCCCCAAATTCTGGGGGGGTCCCCCACTCAGAAACACTGGTAAGTAAATGCTGGGATATCTTCCGGTGCCAATACAGTGCAGTCCTATACTGTGTTGCTAAATGTCCCCTCTTGAGAAATGGGCCAGAGAGGCGGGGTGGGAGGTGTGCTTGCATTTGTGGGAAAGACAAATGCAGGTGATTACCCAGGGTCTGAGCTCGGGGACCGCTCATGTCCCTGTCTTGCCATCACGTAGACGGCTGGAACTAAATATTAACAGACCAAGGTGCCGCAGATCAAAACCCAAATCTCCTGACACAGTCCCCAAGCTGGAAGCTGCTGACGGCACAGGATTCCAACGATGCACCATTAGCTCGCAGTGATCTATTTATTAGATCAGCTACTTCCTCGGCATTATTTACACTCACGAATGGATCTCGAGAGACTCGGAGGAGGACGAGACTCCCGGAGCTGAGTCTGACCGGTTGCACCTGCTGGACCTTGGGTGTTCCAGGGGCAGAGACCCAGTGGGGAGCACAGGGCGGTGCTGACCCCAAGCTGCGCTCTCTGCGTTCTCAGATGTCAGGGGGGATTATCGCCCCATTCTCAAGCTGGGAAGACTGAAGAGCCTTGAAGTCACAACACCCGCATTTCTCAGCCTGGGCCTGGGCCACGGTGGGGGACAGAAAATTCCTTGCTGTGGGGCCGATCTGTGCACGGAGCCTGCCAGCAGCTCCCCCGCACCGACACATGACTCCCACACCAAGAAAGGCTGCTGATACTGACCCACCAGTGGCCAGGGCAAAATCACCTCTGACCACAAAGTGCACCATCGCCAGAGTCAGATGCCAACTCCCAGACACACAGGCTTTGGCGCTTTCCCCGGCTCCCCACCCATCCCGCAGGTCCGGAAACCGAGCCACAGAGGTTGAGGGAGGCCTCACTGTTGCCACGCGGCAGGACGGTGAAGCTGGATTTGAAACCAGCCCACCCACGGGTCCAGCGTTCTTTCCACCCTGCTACGTCAACTTTTGGGGGGGCGAGAGGTTATTTATTCGCTCGTCAAACAATTGACTATGTGCAAGGGGCTGAGACTGCCACAGTTGGCTTGAGATGCGGATAAGGAAGCAGGAAATGAGCGAGCTGTTGCTGGAGCAGGCGGTGCTGGAGTCCGAGGCTGGTGGGAGGAGTGAAGACACCCTGGCAGGCAAGACCCTCACGGCTGCTGGCTGCGTCCCTGCAGTGAAGCAGGCGGGGGCAGAGGCCTTGTTTCAGTACCTCATGCAGTGCCACTGGCTTTCATCGCACAGCGTAGGAGACGGAGACCAGAAGATGCCAGCGTCAGATGGGTCAAACTCAGGGACGTGGCACTAGCACTGCTGATCAAATTATTTTAGTGTTTTGAGATAGGGTCTCCCTGGGCAGTTCAGGCTGGCCTTGAACTCACTCAGTAGCCCAAACTGATCTCAAACTCATGGAAATGCCCCTGCCTCGGCCTCCTGAGTGCTGGGATCCCAGGCGTGCACCACCACACCCAGCTTGCCGAGTTTGTTTATACCTGTGCTCTCCTGTTGAGAAGGGCTTGAGGCCCGCAGAGAGGGAGGCAGCCTGCCCAGGTCACTGGTGAGAGGCAGGAGGAAGCAGGCTTGGGAAGCCTTGCCAGGTGTCTGGCCATGTTGATTAGAAAGACACAGTTCCTAGTAGAAGCACCAGGGTCTGCCTGCCCTCTGTTCCAGGGTCTCTGCAGGAGCTCCTGTGCCACCTCCAGCCTCTGCCTGTGGCCCCCTGATCTCTGGGATGAACGTGCCTCAGTGACCCTGGTAGCCCTGCCTCACTGCGTCCTGAAATGGGGCTGGGGAGGCTGTGGGGGGCGAGCCGGCTGAGCAGCCACCCCCTCCTGGCTCCAATGGGATCATCTCCGTCTGATCTGCCTCCGCTGCCTTTGAAGCTTCAGCCCCAAAGACCATTTATCCTCCTGATTTGCCTAAATCTCAAAAATCAGGTCTGTGCACAAAGGAATCGCTTTTCGACAGCATCGGGGCACCACGGGCCCCCCAGGGAACCCCCCCCAGCATGACCCATCACCGATGCCTTTCAAATCTCACTCTGGGGCTGGGGATGGAAGGGAAGGGAGACCAAGCCGTGACTGCGCAGCCTGAAGGTGTCCGGCACCTCAGAGGGGCTGAGGTTGGACCTCAGCGGGGTCTCGGGGCCCTCAAGTCCATAGCAAACTTCATGGCTGCTGTGCTTTCTGTGGGTTCCCACTAAGGACTGAGGATGAAGCACCGAAGGAGGCAAAGTGTGTGGCAGTGTCGTCTCCCCCTGTAGTCCTCTGGGTCTGGGAGTTCTTGGAAAGCACATGCTGAGGTTACCAGAAAGTCGCTCCTTCTCCCCACTGTCACCCAGCAGCCACAAGGCTCAACACTGCGACAGTCTCTCGAGGACTCAGTCTGAGGGTCTGGGTCCTTAAAGAACTTCCTGTCGGGGACAGCAGGCCCCACCAAGGAGAAAGTGCAGGAAGCAGAGGCCGGGCTGCGACACTAGACAGAGATCATCACAGCGAGGAGGTACAGGGGAGCCCTGGACCCTTGCTGCTGCTCCTCAGAAGCATGATTTGTGTCTTCTCTTGGGACAGTGAGGATTTAAAAACCATTTTTGCCTGCAGTGTGACCTCCACGTGCACCCCGATGCTCGGCTGGTAACTAAAAGCAGAAAAAACTCCACCGTTTTGTAGCCGTGGGTGGGCTTGCTCTGCTGTGCGTGTGCTACATTCATCACGCTGGGGGTGTCTGGCTAGGCGCTGTGAGACTTGGATTTACCTGATCTCATCCCCCCCCCTCCAAGGCTGAGGACACCGAGATAAGAGGTTGACGGGGACATCTAGCCACATGCAGCCCCTGTCCTGAAGCTGTGACCACCTAGACTCCAGGAAAGGCAGAGCCCGCGTGCCTGAGACCCCACTGACAGAGATGGTCCTTTCCTGGAAGGGAAACCGCCCCTCAGCCACAAAGATTCCAGAGTCGTGGCACCAGGCTGGGATAACCATGATCAGCTGGACCCCAGGCCACCTTTGAAAGCTGGTCTCCCGCCTCTGGGGGTGAGCTGGTCTTAACCCCTGAACCAAGCGAGCTTCCTCCAGCTGCGCAGGCTGGAGCCCTTTCCTGTCTCCCCTCTAACTTTCCAAGTCAAGTTTCTCCCCCTTGTAAATTTGTCCTTTAGTTTCAATTTTCATTTCTGCTAAAGTAAGGACCCACGCTAGACAGTGACAGGAGTGGGAGCTGTACCCTACAGGTCTGGCAGAAGCCGCTGTCTCCAGCACTCGGGCACGCTGTGCTGATTGTCCCCATGAAGGGCGTTCACAGCGCAGCTGCTCCCCTTCTGGAAAGCCAGGGCCCAAAGCCCACAAGTGCCTGGGGTCATCTTGCTGGCCTTTACCGAGGACCGGTGGAGTGCAGCCAGGCACACTGGGTGGTAGGAGAGGTTGTGGACAGCTCAGGAGAGGGGCTGGGAAGGGGTTAAGCTGCCCAGGCCTCACTGCATGTGACTCATGTGCTATGGAGTCACCATGACAATGAGACAAAACATGATGCTCATCTGTACCCTGCTCGGTGGGATGGAGGGGATGCACGTGGCTGTCACAGCTCAGTTCAAGTTGCTTTCTTTCCGGCGCCTACTCTAGATTTCTCACCTTGCCTGGCCGGTACTGTGGCTGGACTGCGGGCCACAGGGCGCAGAGCCAGGTGAGGAGAGCGGAGGCATTTTCCGGAGAACCCCTGATTAGCACGATTCGAGTCCTTTTGTTTCATTGGGGAATTCTGTGGACTCCCAAAGGCTATCAGGCTGCTTGAAGGACCAGGAAACAGGGAATGGTAAATATGACCGAGGACAATGTTCAAGATGCTGCCCAATTAGGCAGGGCCTTTGCGGGACAGCAGGCCATCTGGCTGCCAAGCGCCTGTTGGCTGTGCCCGAGACGTAGCAGCTGGCACTAGGACAGCCCATCAGATACAAGACACTATTGTTGACCAATACACATGGCCTGGATTTTTCTTCCCAGTGACCACTGGTCCATAGGCATCAATAGGGTTTGCAAAATGCAGACAACAAGGGAAATTTTGAGCCAAGCGTGATGGCGCACACCCGTCACCCCAGCACTCTGGGTGGCTGAGGCAGGAGGATGGCAAGTTCAAGCCCAGGCAAGGCAACTTAATGATTTAGCAAAACCTGGTCTCAGAATAAAAAAATTAAGGCCAGGTGTGGTGGCTGATGCCTGTAATCCCAGTACTTGTGAGGCTGAGACAGGAGGATCCATGTAAATTTGAGGCCAGCCTGAGTTGGAAACTGAATTCAAGGCCAGCCTGAGCCATATTGTAAAAGTCCACCTCAAAAAAAGACCACCCAAAACAATTTTTAAAAAGGCAGGGGATGGAGCACTTCTGACCTTCAAAGGCCCTGATGCTTCAAATCACCATAGCAAAGACCACATTCCCATTACACAGGTGGATAGACTGAGACCTAGAGCAGGGACGCTGCTTTCTGGCACTGGCCTGGGCTGCGGAAGAGGGGATACCTGTTGTTGTCCTCCATGCACCCTTTCCACAGCAGGATTCTGGGGTCTCTGCTGTCTTTTTATCTTGTCACGGTCCTTTATCACTGGACAGCAGAGGGATTCTGCCAACAGGTTCCAGCTCAGCTGGCCAATCAGGGGGTGCATGATCCATCACTGCTGGGGGGCTCCCCGGGGAGGAGGCCCAGGGGAGAGTGACAAATAGCTGCCCTGTCTGTGCAGATCAGCTAAGATGACAAGGAGAGTTGCCCTGCGACAGCGGTGGGCAGGGGGTGTGAGCTGAGCACTGGTTCAGTCACTCCATGAACCTTCACTGAGCACCTACTATATGCAGACACTAGGGCTGGGCTGGTATCACACCCAGCAGCAGAGAGAGGTGATGAGTAGACGTGGTCATTTATTTGGCCTCTGCTAGGACATCACCTGGCTTAAGCTCATCATGTAGCTCAGGTTGCCCTTGAACTCCAGGGAATCTTCCTGCCTCAGCCTCCCTAGTGTTGGGATTACAGGGGTGCACCACTATGCCTAGCTCCCTGGCTCCCTCTTTTCAGTTTAGTGTATGTGCTGCTTCAAGCACCTCTGTCTATTTTATAGCATGATTCTAACTAATACTGCATAATCACTATCCGTATGTTTATTTTCATCTTTTTGTTTATTGTCTGGGACTCCCACTGGCCCAGGAGGTGGGGTCTGGCTTTATGAAAGAGGGAGAGACAGAGGGAGATGGAAGGGGGGAGGGAGACAGCAAGAGGGAAAGGGCAGAGAGATGGGGGGGAGGAGAGGGAGAGAGAGGGAAGGGGGAGAACAGAGGAGGGGGGAGAGGGAATGAACCAGTCCGCTTTCGTGCCCCTCATCTGCCCAGCACAATGACCTCCTCGGCAATCCAGAGCCCACCAAAGGGCTGGCTGGGTGTGGAGGCTGAGTCAGCGCAGCGCAGGGCTCCCGGGCCACAAGGTGTCTCTGAAAATGCACAAACCGAGTGAGTACTTACAAATCCCAGCTCCTCCTTTAGGAAAAGGAGCCTGCTTTGAGGCCGGCCAGGATTCCCGAGGTCAGTCAGTGGAGAGAAACAAAGCGGGTGGCGGGGACGGAAGGGGGCAGGGAAGGCCACAGTCACTCAGGGCTCACTGCCCACTCTGTCACCTGGCCAGGAGCATGACCAGCACAGAAGGGACGGGGAGGAGCGAAGGGTCCTGGGCTCCCATTCCTGTCAAATCTCATCTCCGCCCCTCGCCAGCTGGGCCGCACAGTCCTGGCTTCGTCCCCTCCCTACAAAGCGGGGCTCAAGGGCTGCTGCCTGCTGTGTCACGGTGCAGAGGGCTCTTCCTCAGTGCCAAGTGCCAACCAAACAGTCATGAGCCACAGAGATAAGCACAGTCATTGATCAAGACTCGTTATGCCCAAGGGTAAACTCATTAGGTAGCTGAGTTAATATCGGGATTGATTCATTATGCACTGCAAACATGTCCTAATGAAAATAAAAAATTTTTAAAAAGTATCAGGAGGGCATTACCAGCCAGGCACCATGGTAACACTCTGGTAAACCCAGCCCGGGAGGAGGCTGAAGCAGGAGGATCACAATTTACTTCGAGTCCTATCTGGGCAACTTATTGAGACCCCCGTGTCAACATAAAACATAAAAAAGGCTGGAGATGCAGAGCACCCCTGAGCTCAACCCCCAGTTTAAAAGAAAAAAGTTGTTTTAAGCCTAGCTAATAATAATAATAATAGGTCATTACAGTCATTGCCTGACTATAAACGCTATCAGGACAGTCACTGAATTTGGGATTCCCTGCAACAGACTGGGGATCCCAGGAAGCAGGGCTGAAGGGGAAGGGGACAGGGACAGGAATGAGGAGGTGCAGCTGCAGGCAGCCTCAGAGTGACCCGCTCAGGGCAGGAGCCGGGCTGTCTCCCCTGCCCTCTGGGCCTGGGCCTGTCCTCCCTCCTCCCAGCTGCCATGTGATCTGGGTATGGCACCCTTGGCAGCAGTGGCGTCCAGTGTGGAGAGGAACAGTGAGCCCTGGGGAGTCAGCAGCCCCCACCTCATGGGGCCAGGTCAGCTCCCGGGGCCACGCAGTCCCAATGCGCTGTCTGGGGCGAGCCGAGGACCCCACATGGACATGATTCATCAGCAGACTACAGGAGACACATTAGAGGAGCTGGGGGAGAGAGAGGGACACGGTTCCTGCTCTCACGTCCTTGGGACCCGGAGGGGCTGAGGGTGGCACAGTGATCCCCGGTGGAGGACCAAGGAGGGCCCACACCACAAGCCCAGGAGCTGGTGGCCAGGCTAGGACAGGACAGGCACCGTGCACAAAGGGAGTCACGTGCACGAGCTGAGATGGCTGCGGCCCAGGCACGGGGGAAACAGCAGCAGGGCGGGACGGCTGCAGGCTTCAAGGCTCCCTCAGCTCCCAGGTTTAAAGCTGGGGTTGGGGATGGACATTCGGCCTCAGAGAGCTCACAAGGGAAGGGACTTGGGGGTGTCTAGGAAGAGTCAAGATTTGGAGCAACCTGCAAGTGGTATGTGACAGCGGGTACAGGGGGCAGTGGATTAAGGGAGGCCCTAGCTCCCTGCCCATATGCCATCATGAAAGTTCCTCTATGTCTACTCTGTGCAGTGCACAACATGAACACCAGTACCTAGCCACCCTGGATGGGAAGTGTCAGATAGGGGAGTTGTTCAGAAGCTGAGGAAGAAGCCCTTTAAGCTGGCACAAGGTGGATGTTCTGAGGTCTCAGAGCTCCAGAGCCAAGGAGAGGATGCTGGGTCAGATTCCCCAGACATGGAAACACTACAGAGGCCACCTTTATTCTGCAGGGCAGCTCAGAGCTGCTCCCTCCCTCCTCCTCCTCCTCCTCCTCCTCCTCCTCCTCCTCCCCACCCATCTCCCGCTGTCATCCCCCCTCAGTGGTGTCTTGGAGGCTCAGGTGGGAGGACCAGGCTAGGATGCTCACTGCAGCCTGGCAGGGCAGGAGACAGCCCGGACAGCAGCTGGAGCCCCTGGGAACCCGATGTCTGACCCTGATGGACCACAGTGGCCTCGTCAGCGCGTGGGGTTTTCTTCCTTTTCCTTAAAGGATTTTACTTTCAGGCCTGGTATGCAGGGAGCCGGGATGACCCACATGCAGTCAGGCTGCCTGTGAGCCCTGGCTCAGAGCCCTGCCCTCCTCTGCTGCCCAGGGCAGGGGCTGGCAGGGGCCAGGGTGCCCGGGCACCTAACTAGCAGCTAACTGAACTCCAGGGTGCATGGGAGAGGAACAGGCCCTGAAGGCCAGCTGTTGGGAATTGCGTGATCTGGGTCTTTAAAACTCCATGGAGCAGCCCTGATGGAGGGTTGTCTTGCCATCAGGCGGGGGCGGGATGGGGGGAGACAGGCTTCTGCCACCTAATGAGCTCCTGGCTCAAGGCTCAAGCTATCTCCAGCTGGGGCATCAGAACTACAGCAGAAGGAATACCGGAGAACTGGAGTTAGTTCTAGCAAAGCCCCTGTCAGCTCCAGAAAGAAGCCGCTTACTACAGTGAACAAACATGGAGGCCTCCTCCGCAGAGCCTTCTGTGGGGGGCTGGTGGCTCCAGAGCTCAGGGGAGCCCCTGGCTGGTTTCCCCGTCATGGAGAGCTTGGAAGGCACGGTGGTGGGGGTCCAGCCTGATCCTGGCATGTTCTGGTGTGAGAATTCAAAGCACAGGCTGTAAAGACCTATGCCGCTTCAGCAGTGACCTTGGCCAAGTTCATCAGGCTTTCTGTGCCTCAGTTTCCCCCCCATAACATGAACTCGCAGTCCCTCCTGGTAGGGTGGCAGGATCACACGCGTTAAGCGTGTAGTGAGCGTGCTATGAACAGCAGCCATTGTGACTGTGCAGAGCCGGGGCGAGCAGGCTCCTTCGGACCTCAGGGTTCAGAGTCCCGTGGGCGACTCTGGCAGGGTGATAAGGAGGATAGAAGTGGGAGGGATTAGAACCGTGGATGCCCTAGCAATCACTAGTATGGCTTGCCCCTATTGTGTGAGGAAGCAGAGATCAGAAGACCATGTGATCAACTAGGGGCCTCCGGAGGCCCAGGGCAGTTTCTGCAGCAGCCACTGAGCTGAACCCCAGATTCCAGCCAGGTTGGAGTACTCGATATGTTCAGTGCTGCCTTTCCTTGGGGTGAAGGGGAGGGTGTAGTGAATGCTTCCCCTTCATTGTCATGCTCCCCACAAGTCCCATGAAAATGAATTTTCTTTCTTCATTTTTTTAAAAATTGGTTTTTAAAACCACATGCTGAGGGCCTCACTATGTAGCCCTGGTTGGCCTAAATCTCATGGAGATCCTCCTGCCTCAGCCTCCCCAAGTGCTGGGATACAGGTATGTGCCTCCACAAAGACAAATTTTCTGCCCCTGGAATGGGGGGGGGAAGGGGAGGTGACACTGGCCCAAGATAAGCCATCAGGACCTCACAATTGCTGAAATCTGCCTAGCAACCCAAGCCATCAAGGAAAGGGCCGCTGCAGGGAGCTATGGATGGTTGTGACACCCTTCCGAGCAGAGCTCCACTTCCAGCAGCTCTCAAACTGCACCTCTGCCTGACATCCAGATGATCTTGCCCAGCGGCCAATCTGGTATGGTCACTACCCTGCCTAAAACCCTCCACAGCTCCACGGTGACTTGGGCCCAAGCCTTCAAGCCTAGGGGCCTGTAGTCCCCACCCTCCACATTCATGCACAGCCTCCCCCCACTGCACCCTGAGTCCTGCTCCTCAAGCCTCTGCTACCCACTCTCCCTGAGGGAGCCCCTTTGCACACCTTCACTGCTCAGTGATGCTGGCCAGGACTCGGGTTTGTCGCGTGGAAAGCAGGTGAGTGAAGGAAGCACCCCGGCCAGCACTTCCCTGACAATCCACAGCAGCACAGGGTGCCTGGCCTCCTGGAGCTGTAGGGCTAAGAAGGCTGAGTGACCGCAGGGTGACCAGTGACACAGACACAATAATCCACACCCTACCCGGGCCAGGAGCTGGGATGCGAACAGAGAGGCCACTGCACAGAAGGGTCTGAGACCACTGCCGAGACCCTAGGGCAGGTCCTCCCTCGGCGGCATGGCCTCCTCCTCTGTGAAATGAGGGGCTTGGAAAAGGGGCTCCCCAGGAGCGCTCCTGGCCCCGGCAGGACCACGCAGATGACCCCTGGGGAGACAGAGGCACAGAGGGGACTTCCAAGACTGCTAACACTTTTCTCAAGAAGGATCTAAACAAACACAGTGAAGGTGCATATCTGTTTGATTGGGATGGTCGGTGGCTTTTTTTTTTTCTCTTAAGGTTATTGTCTCTAATTTTTGTAAGTCACACCAATTTAATAACTTTTTTTTAAAAAATGAAGTTTATTAGTACATTTTAAGTTTGCATAATGATCACATTCATCATAGAGAGTTTGTACCTGTACATGTTATATCTTTTATTTTTAAATTTTCATTCTTTTTCTTTTTGGAATAAAATGGATTTGGGAAAAAAATAAAAATAAAATAATAACTTTTTAAAGAATGTGGTGGACCTCTTCTGAGCAGTAACCATTTCCTTGACTTCCTGCCTACAATAAATAGCCACTAACTCCCAAGGCAACCCCTGTACTGACGACAAGGATTGGCTGTTTGAGGTAGTAAGATCCCCGTCCCAGGCAGCATTGAAGCCAGGGCCAGATGGTGCAGAGCAGCACACTATGGACTCTTGTGTCCTGCGCGCCCAGGCCAGGGCTCCGCTGGGCGCTGTCCGCGGTGCTGAAGTCTACATGGACGGACTCCTGAAGGCAGACCACAGGAAGCCCAGGCATCCTTCCTTCCATTCGTGTCCCTCTAAGACACAAACTGACCCTTCCATGTCCGGAAAATCCCGATGATCAAAACGACAGTTAAGAAACCTTTTTTAGAGGGGCTACTGACATTTGCTTTCCTGAAACCTCTCCTGCCTCTGCCTCCACTTAGCCGTTGCTTGTTCTTTGTCAGCCTGAGTAACACAGAAGCAGTGACTAGAACGGGGTGCCAGGGGCTGGGCATTTAGCTCAGTGGCACAGCGCCTGCCTGGCAAGTACAAGGTCCTGAGTTTGATTCCCAGTACACAAACGAACAAACAACCAAAGCAGGATGGGGCATTAGCTCAGCCACCAATGGGCTGCGGGACCGGAGCAAAGCCCTTCCCTAAAGTGGACCCTGACCCTTCGCCTGCCACACGCCGATCATGTCACCCATACGTGAATTCATGAAGTCATGAGTGCAGTCAAACTATCCACCAGGAACACGATTATGATTTCCACTCCAGTGAGTATGAAGTGCAGTGGTCTCTCAGGGTGGGGAATGGAGGTGGTGCGTGTGATGTTGAGTTAAGCCAAGAGAACGTTTTCAGGAAAACTGTCCAGTTGGCTTCCCTGTGGGGAAACGAAAACCTTCACAGATGGTGCCTGGTGACATTTGCAAGCGTCACTGGCTTTCAGAGTGGAAGTGGTGAGGCATCTCTAAGTGGGAAGGATGGCTCAGTGTTGGTCGAGATACGAGACGAGCAAGGTGCAGGGCATGGGGCCCACCTGGGGCAGAATAAAAGCTGGCAGGCTGAGTGTCAGGACCCACAATTGGCCTTGGATGGGCCACTTCCTGTTCACCCTGCAGAGAGCAGCTGGGCTGCACTCCAAATACATGGCCTGGGGAGTCCTTCACTTCCTCACCCTCTGCTGGAAAATGGATACACTGCTGGGCAGGGTGGCACACCCCTGTAATCCCAGCACTCGGGAGGCTGAGGCAGGAGGAGCACTGCTAGTTCAAGGCCAGCCTGGGCTATATGGTAAGTTCAAGGCCAGCCTGAACTATGTAGCAAGACCCTGTCTCAAAAAGGGTTGTGGGTGGGTTTGTACAAGGGGTAATGTACATTTGTGAGTTTGAGTACCTGCTCCAGGGTCCCACATGACTCAGTAACTTGGCCTTGGCTTGCACAGCTCTAGAGCAGGGTGGGACTTGGCCCCTGCATACTAGGCTCTTGTGTCTGGGTCCACAGAGCTAAAGCAAGCTGGCCCAAGCTCTCCAAGGGCAGTGAGGAGGGGCCCAGGGAACACCGCTCCCCTCCTTTCATCTCTGAGACCTTCCTTCCTCCTCTTCTCCACATCTGGCTAAGCCTGGAAATGGGGTGACTCCTTCATGGTGCACCCAGAGATTCCAGAGGCTCCAGGGCTGTGAACTTGAAGTCTCAGTGTTTGGTTGCATTCCCTTGCTCTGGCCTGGTGCTCTCCCTCTGGCTGCCGTCTTTGACAGGAAAATTAATTGCTGTTGTCACTCTGCCTTTTGTACCAGTCTATATCCCAGGAACAAGATGTCTGAGTGACATTAAATAAGTGGTAGTGAACAGCAAGTGCAGAGAGAGGACAACTCCCACCTGCGGCCTGCGGGTATATGGACACACAGCGGGGTGCTTTTCCTGGGGGGCAGAGGACACCATGGCTGTGGGTCCAGCCTTGCAAACTGACACCCCCTGTCCCCATTCTGGGTGAGCTCATCCAGGCGCGAGGCTGAACCATGCAGAAGTCTCACACTGACGGAGATGTGTGTCACCCTGGCATCACTGTGAGGAGCTTGGGAGGGGGCCATGCTGCAAACCCCGGCCACCTTGTTTGTTCTTTCTCCCAGCCAGGTTTGAATGCTTCCTCTTGGCTCAGTGGAGCACAGCAAGACAAACTCGGCTTTGGACTTTGTGGCTGTACCCTGCAGACCTGTGCAGAGCTCAGGGGTCCACGGTGCTGAATGTGCCGACTCAGGGACGCTTGTGGGTCAGCACAGGTGCAACACCAGGTCCTTCTGCCACCTCCTCACGAGGGTAGCAGTGTTGATGTGCATCACTGTCACTAGGAGATTTATGCACAATTTAGCCTCAAATAATAGCCAAGCATACACTAGAGATAAGCTAAGGAAAATAAGGTCACACACACACATGCACACGCGCACACACACACACACACACAACGCATTTTGTAGGACATTCCAGGGCCAGTCAAATGATTTCCCCTCATCTACTACTTTGATTCTCTGCTGTGATCTCATTGGAAAAGCTTAATTTCCAAGGGCCTGTGCTAAGGTAAACAGGAATTAAGTGATGGCACAGAAAGTGCATTTTGCTAACCCTTCACACAGTCCCAACTATTTGTTTTGTTTGTTTTGAGACAGGGTCTTGCTACATAGTCCAAGCTGGCCTTGAACTCACACTGATCCTCCTGCCTCAGTCTCCCAAATGCTGGGATTACAAGCTGTGCCACCATACCTGGCTCATAATTAAGTCCCTCAGATTTAGTGGTGGCAGGGGTGGGGTAGACTGACGCTCCTAATGGTGGAGAGCCAGACGTGGTCAAGGTCTCAGTCTCTTTTTATGGTACCGCTTCCTGCCACCTCCAAAGAGAATGTGTGGGAGAAGACAGCATCTACTACAGAGTGACACAGAGTCATATACCCTGATAGCACAGCGATGACAGGAGCCACACGTCACTGCAGCCCAGGGATGGATGGAAGGAGACTGAGATCCAGCTGTCCACCCATCCACCCATTCATCTATGTAAATATCAGGGGAAGCCTCTTTCCAAATAAGACTTTTTACAAAACCCCAAATGTAGGACAGGGAGGGAGAGTGACTTGTCCAAGGACACAGAGTTACAGGGATCTTCACCAGGTTTCTAGACTCCAGCCCATCTGCCTGCCCCCCTCCCAGAACTCGTGAAAGAGCGGACAGGACTGACTTCCTGTCCCAGCCTGGCCTGAGCTGAGAGGCTGACAGAAAGGGTAGCTCGATGGCCCAGAGTTCACAGGAGCCTGGTGCCTTCACTTTCTGGAAGGAAACCCCGGTCCTTTGGAGTCAGCTGACTCATGGCCTTAATTACTTGTGCCTACAAGATCTTGCAATCTGTGTCTAGGGACTCCTTGAATCATAGATTAATATTCAACTAGCTGGAACACTCTTCCGAAAGAGACTGGTGGTAATTAAGTTGGTTAGAGAACACTTCAAACTAACTTTCTCACAGCATGAGAGTGTGAAAAAATTACCAGCAGAGGGGAGGCCGGTCCCTGAGTGATGCTTCCTGAATTGTCAGGACCCCTGCACTTCCTGCTGAGAAGACAGTGTCCTGGAGGACCCATTCTTGGGGACCAGGGGATGCAGATTTTGAGGTGGAAAGAAACAGGGGTGCAGGGTTAAGAGGGGGTTACAACCGGTAGAGCTTGGGGTCTCTGCAAGGCAGGTCTGTGACTTCTTCCCATGTCCCCAGACCAGAGATACCCATGGGGACAGAAGTGAACATTTCAAAAGCTGAAGTGAGTCTGTTAAACAGAAGCTAGTGGTGACAATGCTGGTCACATTGGATTTTCTAAACAAAAGAAGGAAAGGGTGGGGTGGGGAATGAGCCTTGAAAGTCTGTCTAAAGCTGCGGGTTTGGGACCAGTGCAGAATGGCCTGTGGATGGATTTTAGATGGTGTTACACATAACAAACCAACCTAACACGACACAGGGTAGGGTTTGTCACAAGTCACTCTCTACTAATTAGTGCTGAGCTGGTGAAACATTTATTTCTTACACTAAATAACAGAGCACCTCCTGCTATTAAAGGAAGCTGAGGCAGGAGGATCATAAATTCAAGTCCTACTTAGGCAACTCAGCAAGACTCTGTCTCAAAAATAAAAACGGCTGAGGATGTAGCTCGCTGGGTTTGATCCCTGTTAAACAAACACACCCAAAAGTGGCCAAAGCAAAACACCCCAGAAGTGTCAAGCTGTGAGCATATAACTTCCTGGTCCATCACTCATATGACCAATGTGTGTGAGTGGGGCAGGGGAGTGGAGTTCCACCACCATGACCCACTGAGATCACCTGTGACCCCCCAGCCAAGGGAGGGGCTGGCCCTCTGTGTCACCGTGGCTCGGGGGACAGAGATGGGGAAAGACACTCTCGAGGGGGTGGCCACACGGTCAGCACCCCATCCCTCCAGGGCCCCCCACACACAGATGTCCTCGGGAGCTGCTGTGCCCAGCTGCGGCCACTGTAAGTTCTGGGGAGACCCAGAAGAAGGGATGAGTGGGGCACGGCGGGGAGATGGTGGTGGCTGTGCCCAGGGGTGGGACTTGGGCCTCTCACCTCATCTCCTGCTCACGCAGATGTGGAGAAGCCGAAGCAGGATGTGTCATTCTCAAGGACCTTGGCTTTCCTACCTTTCTCCAACAAGCCTCACGTGACCTGGGACAGGACACTCAGACCTGGCACTGCAGTCTCATGGGCCTCAATTTCCCTGTCTGAAGAGGATAACGGTACCTGCGTCATACGAGCGCTGAGAGCAGTAGATGGATGAACACATTTACGGCCCTCAGGGCCAGCAGTGAGAAGGGACCCCATACTGTGAATTTAGCTATTGTTATTTTGAAGGGGGGACTGAGACAGGGTCTTGGCCTGGTCATGAACTCATGGTGATCCTCCTGCCTCAGCCTCCTGAGTGCTGGGATTACAGATATGTGCCATCACACCTGCCAAATTCAGCTATTATTATTATTTTTTTTGTTTTGGTACCAGGGATCGAACTCACAACCTTGCACTTGCCAAGCAGGTGCCTGTGCCATTGAGCTAAATCCCCAGCCCAACTGTTATTATTATGGATCAGTTTAAATGGCCAATATGAGGAAACTGGTTAGACAGATTGCGGCATAGCCAGAGAATATTATGCATCCACTAAAAAAATAATTACGTGGCAAATGAGTGGTCATGTGGTGAAGTTTAAAGAGAAAAGCACACAGTCTCACATGCGACATGTAGCCATCATGATGCTAAGTGATGTACCCTTGGGGTAGAACATGTGAAATGATGAGCAGAAATAAAGTCTCTTTGCTCTTAAAAGTCCTACTTTTTCTTGGTTAAAAATTAAAGGCCTCTGCTGTGGTGTTTGGAGGCCTGGAAGCTCAGTCTCTCCCCACCCCATGCCACCCTGTCAGCATCAGGGCCCAGAGGCAGGGCTCTCAGGGTGGGGGAGTCCAGGGGTCACACGGGTGCAGGCCGCAAAGGGACCACCAGGCACGGCCTGACCTCAAGCACCTGCCCTGGTGACAGCAAAGCGGCCCAGATGACTCCTCCTTTGCTTAATTTGTGTCAATCGATTTCCTATTTTTAATTAATAATTCTAATTATATGCAGCAAATTTACCCAACGGCCATGACTGAATTAATCAGGGTCCATCGATCGGGCCTGCGGAATTATCCCATGGTTTCTGACATCATCGATTTCCTGCTGGGAGCAAATAAGAAAACACATGCAGGGCAGAGACAGCTGTCATCTCCCTGGTGCCAGGAGCCCTAAACTGGGCCCACAAGCCCCTGCTCTCCACTGGCTCCATCCAGCAGCCACGGCTAGCTAAGCTGTGGTTAGGACCCTTGCCTTCCCATGGAAGCAGAGAAAGTGACAGACCCTGGCCACCCTGGTGCAGACAGGGCAGCGGCAGAATGGGGCTCTGCATAGGCTGCGTTTACAACTCACTGGGTCTTGCCCAAGATGGCCCACTGAGAGTCACCGTCTGGCTGTACCTATGTCATCTAATCTAACTTCTGCAACTCACCAAAGAACAGCTGTAGGAGAAACTGAGGCTTGGAGAGAGAGAGAGTGACCCCCCATATTCCTGCAGTGAAAAGAGAAGCTGGGCCTTCTTCCTCTGAAGAACACTGTGTCTCCTTTGCAGGAGGAAGACAAGAAAGGAGATGCAAGGACACTTGATTGTGGGTGGTGCGTGGGCTGTGCATCGTGTCATAGCAACGTAGCAAGGGAGAGCTGTTCAATCTGGACACGAGCTGGCTCAGCAGGAAGAGAGGGGCAAAAAGGGACAGAGGCTGCAGAGTGGGCTGGGCCACGTTACAGGGCCTTGTGGAGCTCAGCAAGAGAACCAGAGCTTGTGTCTTCTTGGGGTAGCAAGGGTGGTTGTGGACCTGCTAGGGAAGAGGGTATGGCCAGGTCGGTGAGCAGCGGAGATCTGACCAGGAAAGGTGGGCTGAGCAAACACAGACCACATTAGGAAGTGACTGCAGTGGTGCAGACACAAGTGACGGAGACCTAGGACCAGGGAGTGGCCAGGTTGGACAGCACCTGCAGCAGGCTGATCATGGGCATCCCAGACTAGGGGTCGAGTGACCTCACATTACCCAGACCACATCTACAAGGACTCTCTCCAAGCAAGCTCACATTCACAGGCTCCAGGGGGATGTGAATCCTGGGGTGCACTATTTAGTACAAGGGAAACAACGTTGCTGCCTTGTAGGGTGCAACCTACCTCCTTTCTAGGGCTCAGCTGGATTTGAGGATGTGAAACTACCACCTAGTTTCCATGATTCTGGACAGAGTTTGTTCTAGAACCCCAGCCAGGAAACCCTGCAAAGGTTACTTGCAAGGATGAGTTCAGGAGGTAGGCAGAGACACACCGGAAATGGCTTTGAGACGCCCTGGGCACCCCAGCAGCAAGAAGTCCCCAAATGCCCTGGGGAGGGATCTCCCAGGGACAGAGCCCTTGACCCCCCAAACCTACTGCACCATCACCCAGCATGCAGACACCAGTTTCTGGGAAGAGGAGGGGAATTAGAGCAGTTGAAAATTCTCCTTTCTGCTCTTCACAGACTTCCTGTTGGCATCTCAGTGCCCGTGGCAACCCTCAGGGCATAAATGATGGCGTCTAACAGCTCATGTCAGAGAAATTAACCACAGGGCCACGTACTAGAAGTGACTAGATATATCAGCTACTAGAAGCTTCCAGAAACCAGTAGAAGCTTCTAGAAGCTTCCTGTCACCAGCTGTAGTCTGGTCAACAGTATGTGGGAAATGTCCAACAATCAGCTGTTGAGAGGCAGGGAGCCTTTGTTTGGTAGCACTGTGGTATTTCCATGTGTAAATGTTAGCGCCATGGTCAATTTCTAGCTATCAACACAAAGGAACAGAACATAGAGCAGAGAAGAGTTATGCACCTTCAGCCCTTTTGAACCAGACAGAGGCAGCGCCAGGACACACTGCACACAGGTATCTGCAGATCCAGAGCCACACAGAGGCCTCTGCACACACAGCCAGCACCTGTTCCCTCATCAGCCAGCACCTTTTGGATTAGTCACCTCTGCAGTGGCCCCCAGCCAGCTGGTCTGCAGTTTGCAGTCGTGAAACTCCTTGTAGTTGAGGAAGGTGATGGCCATTGGGCACTGGAGTCCTCTGGGCTGGACCTGAAGCCAGATTCTGCCACCAACTAGCTGCATAACCAGATTAAGTCATAACTTCTCATTGAATAGTCAATCAGTACTTCAACCATTCATTCAATGGTTACTGACTTGTTCACAGAGTAATAGAAAAATAAAATGAAAAATATAACATAGCCATTGGATCAAGAAAATCACATTCTAGTGGGGAAGAGAGTCATAAAAATGATGGTATCCTGGCTGGGTATCAGTTTCCTCATCTGTGTAGAAGGGGTAAGCAATCTACCACAGAAAATTGAAAGAGAACATGCATAGAAAGCTCCAGATATAGCCAGGGATCGTGGTGCACATCTGTAATCCCAGTACTTGGGAGGCTGAAGCAGGAGGAGCTCCTGGGCTATATAGTGAGTTCAAGGCCAGCCTGAACTACACAGTGAGACCTACTTCAACCCCCTCTGCTCCCCAGAGGAAAGCCAGCTCCAAATACCTGGAACAGAAGACCTATTTGCAGAAGTCTGAATGCCTGAGAAATCTTGGAAAGCAAATCCACAGCTGGCAATCAAACCAATTTCTTTACCAAATGGATGCGTGCATCTGCCGTGGTGAGGTGTGAAGCTAGGAGCCCCAGGACCATAGAGTGGCTCCTGGCTTCAGCCTTAGAGCATGATGGGAAGATCCTGTCTTTCCTCTGCCCAGAATCTCTGCTCATCCTCAGAGTATCTTTCCCAAGCTCCTGTAGATGGATTCTAGAAGGTTCCTCAGATCCTGCCCACTTAGGGTGGCTGGGTAGGAGAGCTTATCTTTGTGACAGGAAAGAGGTTCTTTCACATTGCTAGGTATCAAATGACAAAATGGGACAAGGCAAAGAATTTGCGGGTTATGTATAGAATCGAATCATTTATCCTTCTATTTAAAAACTCTTGTCTTACTCAGCTTCCATCATCATGAGCACACGGTCAATCTTGTGTCAATTCTACTGTGTTCCCTCCCTCTGTGCATGTGTTTTTCTTTCAATAATCAATTAGAATCGGTTATTTGCTGTCACTCTGTTGCTGAGTACTTCTCCTACAATACATGCATGCTGCCACCAGAGGGCGACAGGCAGCTGGCTCACTGACACAGGTCAAAGAATTTTCTCTGAGATCATAATCATTAGCCTGAATTTGTCAATTAAAGCAGAAAAACAATTTGTCATTCTACTAAAAAACCAAACCAAAACAGAACAAAGCTTCCTTTTCATCATCCAATTTTTCTCCACTGGAAGCAAGGAGTTAACATTCAAACACAGGGACTCCTCTTAGCAACGCCCTTGACAACCTGCAACACTGACAAATTGTATCTGATCCAAACTGCCTTCTTTTACAAAGCTTCCAGCTACAAATCCAAGCTGACAGCCAAATATCACCTTCAAAACGACAAGTTTAAATGAGTTATTATTTGTAAAGGGCTTAGCAGGCTGTGTAGCACACAGTAAGCTCTATGCAAGTATTTAAGGTTTTATTTATTCCCCAAATTTTAATTCCCTCCCCCCTCCCTTTGCACTGGAATGTAAATTCGTTTCAACACTGCAGGAATTAGCAATGAATGAGTCTTCATTACTTGGGTTTAATTATCTGCTCCCTGTGAATGGGAAAAGGGCTGCCTATGGAGACAGGAAGATGTCCCAAAGGTGGCCTTGCTCAGGCAGGGGCAGATGTCTGTCCCCTCCGACACCAATACAGGCAGATGCAGCTGTGTCTGATTTATGGGTGGTCACCTGACTCAGGGCAGAGCCAAGCCTCCTAATTACAGGGATGCTGGCACGGGGGTGGGGGTGTGGGGGTGAGGGTGGGGGGTTGTTATCTTTTTTCTTTCCTTCCTGAGCTGAGCTAAGAGAACAGGATCAATTAAATTACCATAAGAAAGAGGGGACGCTGGACACCTGGTGCAGCTACTGCAATGGAGGTTTCCCCTGCAGACAGACAGCAGCCCGTCAGGCTTGGCAGCCATGGACAGGCTGATGGGCAGCCTCCGTGTTGCTCCACAGCCCTGCGGGCGCTGCTGGGTCCTCAGATGACAACAGTGACGGCCATGTCCTAGGCGCTTTCTGTGGACCAAGTCCGCTTCATCCCCCAGCACCTGTGTGGGGTTCTTGTGCCCATTTTCCAGATAGGAAAGGGTGGGTCACTCACAGTGCACTGCCAGCAAGGCAGAGAGAGGCTGCAGGATGTGTGGGGTGCTGGGGGCACCACGGGGAAACTGGCTGTGTGCGATGGCACAGTTTGGAGGGCACAGGCATCAGGAAGCCGTGTCCTGAGTTAGGGGGTCAGGAGGCAGCACTGCCCATCACCCCATCTGGGCTCCATCTCCTGGGTTTCAAGTCAGTTCCCTGTGGGACAAGAGTGGCCTCCCAGCCACCCAGGGGGTGTCGTGGGTGGCTGGGTGCAGAGCAGGGTGGGACCCAAGGCTGCCCCAGATGTGCCCAGCTGTTCTGTACCCCAAAGCACAAGGCCAGCTGGAGAGATGGTGAGAGACGCAGAGACAGCTGAGCCTGGAATCACCTGCACCCCTCCCAGGCCTGGGCCTCCCGTGCTATTACTTGGGACCCTGTAGGGCAGTGTCTGGCCCCTCCTAAGGATTAGGGAGGAAGAGTCAGGTGTGGGGGGTGCCCGCCTGTAACCCCAGCATTCAGGATGCTGAGGCAAGAGGATCACTACAAGTTTGAGGCTAACCTGGGCTACAGAGTGAGACTCTATCTCAAAAAAACATAAAGAGCAGCCAGGGAAGAGAGGAGGTGTGAGGGCGGCCTAGAAGACACAGCCCGGTTGCAGGGCTGTACTGACCGAGGGGCGCTGACTGGTCACCTGGCCCCCCAGCCTGGACCCCCGCTCTACACCAATCCTGACTTCTTTCTGCTGACCTAAGCGCGGTTTTCTTGGGGAAAAACATACCTTCCCTGGCCCCCAAATCAAATCACCCAGGGAGGGAAGGGGTTGAAAGGAACCAGGGGAAATAAATGTATTCAGCAGATATATTTTTATTCCAATAAAACTTGATTCAATAACCACCATGAATATTTCATTGGCAAGACACAGCCCCTCTTGCATCTTCCCTGGTCTCGGGCCAGTTTTGTCCCCTCTGCCTCTGTCTCTCCTCTTCCCTCAGCACAGCCCCCATGCCAACGACCAGGGCAGCTCTGAGAGCAGCCAGGGAGTAGCGGGTCCCTCTGGTCTCCCATCTGCCACCAGACCAGCTCCTCCGGGGCCTGGTGCTGTTTCAAGAATGGTTCAAGGCTGAGGCTCCGGTGGAGAACCGGCTTTGAATCCTGACTTGCTGGGTGACCCTGCACACACTACTTCCCTCTCTGAGCTCAACCTCCTCTCCTCCTCTGTGACATTCTTATGGATCAGGAGAGACATGAGAGCATGGAAAACTTTATAAGCATCAGTTATTATACAGACAAGGCACAAGCAACTTTTTATTTTGCTTTTATGAGCTAGAGTCATGTTATATAGTCCAGGCTAGCTTTGAAAGCACCATGTCGTCAAGGTTGGCCTCTAACTCCTGGTAATCCTCCTGCCTCAGCCTCCCAAATGTTAGGATTACAGGTATGAGCTACTGCACCCAGCTTACCCAGCAATTTTAATCCTCCCACAAACCTGTCCTCGCTGGCTCTGGGGTTGTCAGCCATTTCCACTACGATTCCCTCATCTACTCCACTGCCAGGAATTCCACACCATGGCAACTGCCGTGGCCTGGGGCTGCCCTGCGGAGGAGACAGCAGGTATTGGTACCATCCCTCCCCGGGCTCCTGAGGGTGGGTCTTCCCCTGGGTAGCATATGACCCAAGCCTAGACCACCACAGCACTCCACCCCCCAGCTGCCACAATTGGTCCTGAGTTGGTCCTGAGACTCAATGAGGCTAAAGGCATTCAGCCCATCTGGACTGGCAGGCTGGAGACCAGGGACCTGGCGCCGTTGCTATTACTTGGGAAGAGAGCAATGAAGAATGAAGCCAATATAAAAGGAAACCGAGCCAAGATAGAGACAGCTGGGAGGCCTCTTCTGCACCCCTGATGCAGCTGTGCCTGAAGCAGCATCACTGTCCTTTCCAGCTAAAATGGGCTTAAACCTTAAGCTGGGTTTCTGTCCCTTACTTTACAAAAGTAGCGCATAATGCCTGGGCCCCGAAGCATGTCTTTCCATTCTGTTAATTAAGACTTTCGTTCTTCCAGGGAAATGTCTAGGGAAAGAGAGGCATCAGACTGCAAGAAACAGTGGGACCTCCTGTGGGCTGGTCCCAGTCCCCTCAGCCTGGAGGCACCTTTAAGAATTCAAATGCAGGGCTGTGGGTTTAGCTCAGCAGGGTAAGCGCCTGTCTGGCAAGCATGAGGTCATGAGTTTGATCCCAAGTACAAAAAAAAAAAAAAAAAAAAAGAGAGAGAGAATTCAAATGTAATCAGGGGCAGTGACACTGGCTCTTCACAACACCCAGGAGGACATCGATGTCCAGCGTCCCTCAGGGAACTATCACAGGCTCCAACAGAAACAGCACTTGAGATCACCGGCACCTACCTCAGCCTCTCCTCAGTGTCATCAACTAGTCAACCACAGCATAGCAGAGGAGTTGGGCGCAGGCTCAGAAACCTTGGGCAGATCAGATGCCCCCCTGCCTCAGTTTCCCTATCAGTGAGATGATGGTGTTGGCAGATGAGCCCAAACCCAGCTCTGATATCGTGTACATATGTTTTGGTTCTGTTTTGGACACTTCCAGGACTCAGTCCTCAAACTTACAATTTCTTTGAGAAGAGAAGATACCCACATGCAAACAACAGATCAACAGTGCTGTCCCCGAGTCCAGTTCTAAGGCGGAGGAGAATAGGTCCAGGGGCCTACAAACTCCTTCCAGCCCCGAAGTCAGCAAGGAAGAGACAGGCTGTGTCCCAGGGGTTGGGGGACACCCAGTGCTAGCCCAGGGCCGAGGCTCAAAGGGGTTTCAGTGGGGAATTGGGAGTCAGAGGAGTTTCCCAGAGGCCCTGCTCTGGTCAAGGGGCTTGGCAAAGCGGGTACAAGACCCAGGTGACCGCTGCAAGGTGGACTGCTCAGGAGGAGGAGGGGAAAGGAGGGAAGTTGCTTTCTGCTCTCTTTACTTCTCTAAGTTTGCAAAGGTTTGCAAATTTCAAAGTAGTTTCTGGCAAGACAGAAAGATCTCTCTGGAGTCAGAGGGTGTTTTGTAGCCGGAGTGGGCACAGAGCAGTCTGGGAAAGTGTGGCCCTGGGAGGGACAGGCCAGGTGAGGCGCATAGGTCATCAGGCTATGCCAGGGTAAGGTGGAAGAGGAGGCAAGGACCAGGGTCAGGGACAAGAGATGGATGTAAAGCTCAGGGCTCCTTCATGTAGGCAGGCCTGGTGACATGGGACCGGGATGTGGTGGCTGACAGCCAGCAGTGGGCCAGGGCCCCGGTCTGCTGGCTACTTGATCAGATGCACTTTCTCAGGCCATCATGTAAAGTAATGCAAAAGGGTCGGAAGGAGCCTGGGCTCACCTGTAAAGTGAGAAGCTTGGGTCAGGGGGCCTCTGAGCCCCTCTGCAGAGCTGACAGTCCCAAATGATGGGACATAAGGCTCTGCTACAACCACACCATTGGGTCTCAGATCTTCTTAAAAATCTGTTGGAAATGGTAGCCTGATCTCATCACAATGAGCATTTGCACAGGTGTGCACACGTGTGTACACACACACACACACACACACACACACTTCTGCACAGAATTCCAAGCGGTCTGTGGCCCCAGGCTTTCTGTTTGAAGTTCCAGGCCCCTGGGGGTTGGACAGAAGCCAGCGGAGAGCCCATGCCTTCCCCCTCCTCCAGGTAAACGCTGGTAGCAGCTCTGTTTTGCTCAGAAGCCCCAGAAGCCTCAGTACAGGGCTGGGGCTGGAACTTGCCTGGGATATGCTGGGCTGAGTCTGTCGGCTGCTAATCATGGCCTGGCATGGTGACCCAGTTTGCAAGAGGCCCAGCTGGGGCTGGAGACAGTGGCCATGTGCCTGGGCCACACGCAGAGCAGATGAATGGGTGGTCAGGTGTGAGGAAGCCAGCCAAGGCATCATGCAGGGACACAAGACACTTGTTTGGATTTGTGAGGCACTTTATGAGGCCCTCCGAGCTGGCTTTTCTGAGAAGCTTCTCAAAGACTTGCCGCCCCTGTTGAGAAAAGGCCCCTCTGTCTCTGCTCACTGCAGAGTTCACAGGAATCCAAGTGGGGCTGATGCAGCCAGGAGCGCGTGGGGAGGCAAAACAGCAATCAATGGGCCGCATTACAGGCCTGCACCGGTGGTGCTCCGACCCCACTGTCTTCCCCTGAGCTGTCAGGAGTGCCAATCACAGGGTATTAAACCAACTGGGAGCATGGCCTGCAGAGAAAGGCCTGAGGCTGGGCTGGCAGCCAAATGTCAAGCCGAGATCAGGGGGACTAGGGCTGGGATGGGCAGGAAGGCTTCGGGACGCAGGGGACAAAGCCACCAGCACAACCAGCTGGGTGGGGAGGACAATGGGGAAGAGGGCAGGCTCGGGGTGGGACTGGACTTGGAATCTCGCTGACCCAGTGGGGGATGCATGAGCCAGATGCCGGGGGAATTTTAAAAGCTGGCAAAGCAGCAAAGTGCAGTAAGCTGAGGGTCCTTCCCTGCTTTGCTGAGGTGGAAGCTATGGCCCAGAGAGATGCAGTAACTTGTCCGAGGTCCCGGAGCAAGAGCAGGAGTCGCTAGGGCGTGAGCCCCTGCAGAGCCGGCTTCCCAGGCTGTAAAAACTGCACCTGAAGGGATCCGTAAGGTGTTTTGGGGATGCTGGTCATCAGAACAAGGGCTGGACAGGGAATGCTGTGGGGGCAGCAGGTTCTGGTTCCTCCTCTCACAGCTGATGGAGCCAGAGGCAAGCTGGGGACAGCCTGGGCATCAGTCTGGGTGGAGTAGGGGCTTCAGCCTGTGTTAATAGGGAACAGTCACAGCCCCTCCTGGTCACTCAGCCTCCCCCCTGGCCCTGCTAATGGCCTTCAGGGGAAATCACCTGCGATAGGAGATTTTCTACTGCTCTGAGATCAAAGCCTGGCCTGGAGTGAGTCCCCTCACTGGATAATGGAGATGAATCCCGGCCAGGTCTGCCCAGAAAGCACGTTAACTAAATGAAGATGGCAGTTGAGCGACTGTGGAGTTTGTATTCGGGCCAAATTGAACTCTCTTCCCTAGCAAGTAGATGCAAAACATGGCTGGTGCCCAAGAAAGGGGGAATACACACGCCCACGTGTGTATATGCAGACTCTCTCTCTCTCCTCTCTCTCTCTCTCTCTCTCTCTCTCTCTCTCTCTCTCTCTCTCTCTCTCTCTCTCTCTCCCCACTTGCATCTCTGGTGATGGCGCCACGGCAGGGAGGGGCTGGTCCCAGATGAACTGGGCTTGGCTTCCTTTAACGCCTGATGGGTCTCTGGCCAGACCGGACAGGCTGAAGACAGCTCGGACAGGAGGAGCTTGACACAGCAGGGTCCCCTGGGTCCCCTAAGGACAGGAGGGGTGCAGTGGAGTGAGACCTGGCTTTCAGTCCTGGCTCTTACAAGCCCACATGACCCCGAGCTCACGCTTAAACATCTCCAAGCTGTAAATTCTGAAATTATAAAGGAGGATGGTCGTGAGGCCTGCCAGACAGATCCACCACGGCCAGCCAGGCTATGGGGATTACCCTGACCCTCCTCCCTAGCCTGTACTTCCCTGCTGAGTCCCCAGAGAGTCTGGGGCAGCAGACTCAGCTTTGGGAAACTTCTGACCCAGATCCCAGGCCCCTGCTTCCCAGCTCTAAGCCCAGCCTCCCGAACCCCACACAGGTGGGGAACTCCATTCCCACCTGGCTCTTTTCCAGGGATGATAATCAAGCACATCACAGTGGATTCTCAGGAGAATGCATGGGGGCAGCAGGAGAGCCAGGCATAGGTTAGGGCACCCTGGGCCTGCTTTCCTCTTCACCCTGGCAGCGCACAAAATCACCAGAGAACTTTCACAAGTCAGTGCCAACCCAGCTCTTGGTTTAGAACTCTAGGGAGGAGGCCTGGGCAGGTAAGGCCTGACCCCAAGACTCCTCAGGGGATTCTAATGTGCAGCCAGTGAGTGGATCTGGCTAGAAAAGGCTTTTTGAACCACCTGGGAGCCCTTGGTCAATGCATGTTCTGATTCATGAGGTTGTGGCCGAAGAGTTTGTATTTCTAACAAGCTCCTGGTGCATTTGGCCCAGCACGGTCCTGATAAAGGGACCATGGCTCTGTCATCCATCCTCACTGTCAGGTCGAGGCTTCTGCACAGCCTCTGCTCTCAGAACATGCATGGAACCAATGCACCTGGACCTGAGCCGGTAATGGATGTGGAGCCTGAGGAGCAGCATGTAAGTCCAACCTGCTCCAGCCACTGTGGACTCAGCATGGTCCTCACCCACCCAAGACAGACCTCAGTAGCTACACCTGTCAATCAGACATGTTCTTACTGCCCTGAAAGCCTTATAAAATCAAAGGGAAAATATGACAGCATCATGCATATGAAATACAAATTTATATGAAGATAAACTCCAGCCGGGTTGGCCCAGAAAGAGACAGATAGACAGACAGGATAATGTACTTACAATATAATTTTTTCCCCTTCTTTTACCTTCAACAGCATCTTGGTTTGTGATCTGCTGGATTCTGGTTGGTAGTTCCCAGGCACCTGTACCTAACAGTGCTGAGGTTCAGGGTGCACCAGACACATTCATGGGGGAGACCTCCACCCCTGCCTCTCAGAGCGTCTAGCCCCAGAGCCACAGCCAGCCTAGCAAGGCCACTTGGAGATAAGCGCATGTCCAGATTTACGCAACACACTCAGGAAGCCTTGGCCCAAGCCCCTTCCACCTACGGCTGAGTCCACACACAGGCTCCTCCATGACAAGCTTTCAAGTCACCTCTGGTGGGCACACCACATCCTCAGCAAGCTGACCACCCCGAGAGGCAGGGTCTCTGTGGGTACGCAGGGCAGACAAGCACTAGGATGATCAGACCTCAGGAAAGTGCTCTACTCTGTCACCTTCTTCCTGCTTGCCAGGCTCTGCCCTCTGTCCTGCAGGGGCTGGTCTCCTGCCCCATCACCTTGTCTCTGGGCCACAACTCAGGCAGGGCCTCAGAACCACTGCAGAGTTGGGGATCGGATCTTGGGCTGTCTCTTTTGACAATTCCGAGTAAGCAGCCCTGGACAGGGTGGCAGTGATCAACCTTTTTCAACCCAGATGGACTCATGTTGCAGTCAGGGCCAAGGACCAAGCTCTCTCCCCTACATGGTTCCTGCAGAGAGCACCCAGCTTAGAACCATAAGCCGCCAGGCTTGAGTTCTGGCTCTGCACCTTAAGCCGCCACCAAATGTGCATCACTTAACAGAGCTGGGCCTCAATTTTCTCATCTGTAAATGGGAACAGTGAAGATGCCTGTTGGAGAATATTCAAAATATTTTTTAAAAACCAAATGCAGGAAATACTCCAAAAAGGCAGTCATACTAAACAAACACTCCCAGAGTCCCTCCTTCAACGGCACCCTAAACCGGCCAGCCAGCGCTGCCGAGCCGCTCAGAGGGCGGGATTAAAACTGGAAGTTCTCCTGTGGCGGTGCCGGCGCCCTCTGCTGGCTGTCCCTGACTTCTGCAGCTGGCTCCTGCGGGCCCTCTGTCCCACGTCCACACTGCAGCCTCTGCTCTTCCTCTTTTCTCAGGCTCAGCCTCCTTTCACAGCACTCCTCCCCACTTCCAGAAAGCCGCCGCAAGGACCCACTCCTCTGCCTGCTGCCATTGAGTCCGCACTGTCCTAACTGGGTCTCTGAGTCCCGGGACCTGGTCTCAATCATCACAGTGCCTGCATCATACACTGATAGCACAAACACCAGCACACGGTCATCATCTTATAAAGGTCTCTGTCACACAGGCGACATCTGCCCTTGCTAGAAAAATAAAAAACAATAAATGCAAATTAATGCAGCATGGCGGTCCTATTCTACCCTTCCAAATTAGCAACTTAGGGGGAAAAATGGTAAGAGGCATTGGTGACACCATTGTGTTGGAACTAGTACACACGTTCACGATAATGCAGAAAACTGGAATGATAGTTCAGCAGAGCAGTATGGATCAAGGGTTATAAAAAAGCTCATTTACTTTGACCCCATAACCAACCTCATAATGCTGCATCCAAAGGAAATCACCTAAAGAATAACAAGTGTTATACGTGAATAAAGATATTCATTGCAACCTTATTTGTAAGAGACCCAAATGGAAAACAATCTACCTGTTCAACAATAGGGGAATTGTTAAGTAAATTATGGTATATAAATTCAACACACTATTATGTAGCCATTTAAAATATTTATGGAAAACTATGTTACATGGAAAAATGCTTATGATCAAATGTGAAATAAAAACTCAGAATATAAAATTATATGTCCATTATAACTATGTCATAAAAACCTAGGCATGCTGACAAGGACTGGAAGGGACTTTGCAGAAATGAAGTTAATTTTTGTGTTAAGGAGGCAGAACCAGAGGTGATTCGTTTTTATTTTGTAAACCTTTCCCATAACACTGGTATAATGTCATTTTTACAATGCAAAAGTTAGGTAACCAAATAACAGTGTGTGTCATATGGAAACGAGGAGAAAAGTGGGGAGAAGGGTGTTGTGTGGGGGACCTGAATCTAGACCTATCTCTATCCCAGAGCATATTGGGCAAGATTCCCCATGGTCCCAATAAACGGTAGGATTCTGGATGGAGCTGAGCTTAGACAGGAAGGACAGAATTGATCTGCTTTTTGGGGCTTCCCAAAGGATTCTGGGTAATCCCAGGGAGGGCTGGCTTTTCTGAGTCTCTCCTGTGTTGCCTTCAGTGTCTTAGGGCCAGACCAGGGAAGGTCACAAGATGCTCACGGTCAAGGTGCTCACAATGCCCAAGGTCTCCCCTGCCAGGCCCTGGTGTGCAGAGCCTGACATTCAGCTCTCTGTTCCCACTGTTCTGACCACCAAGCCCTGTGACACTCCATGTCCACGTCCCAGTTTTTACCTGCTGTCCTGGCATAATTATTAATAGCTCCTTTTAGTCTCTAAAGCATCCCAGTTGAGACACAGTCACATTACCTAGACCTCTGTAGAGCAAGAAATGAGGACATGAGCTGCTCCTGTGGCTGATGAGGACTGGGATGGGGGACTCTTTCTTATACAGGGGATGTCAGATCCAGAGAGGTCAAGAAATTTTCCAACTGGCACCTCGGCCCCCTGCCCCCTGCCCTGGCTTCCATGGTTGTTCATATGGGAACACTCACATCTCCCTTTTCTTCCCCACTTCCCACATCTACCCAACACCACCTGCTCCTGGGGCTTTCTGCTCCCCATAACTGCATCTTTCTTCCTGGGCCTTTCTGGGCTGCCCCTTTCCTTCTACAAGACCTCAGTGATTTTCTGTTTTAATCAAGTATTCTTCCCATCTCTCTAGCCCCGCTCAGCCCCCTGCTGAGCCAGTCAAATTCCTTTCTCTCTTCCTGGGGACATTTTTCACCTGTCCTTTCTCCAACCAATGTTATCTTAGTGCTAAGCAAGATCATCATTCTGGCCAATGTCATGGGGATTCTCAATCACCTGCTGACCTGACAGAGACAAAACCCTGCAGGCGGAGACACCCACGCACACTCACAGGCAGGTATGGGCACTACTTCCCATGTGCACGCACCACATTCCTGTGACTCACACACAAGGGATGTGCCACAGGCAAGACTGCAGGCATTCATACCATGTTTCCATGACTTGCACGCCTCACACATATCAAAAATCTCCCGTGCAATGCCCACTCCTTTCAGATTCACGCTATGCACACAACACATGTGGTGTATATCCCACATGTGCTGCATAAAATCCTCAGATTGTGCATCCATTATACACTTTACACACACACGCACATGCGCACACACACACACACACACACACCCTGATAGGCAGGCTTTGCAGTGTCACGATCCATTCTTACAACAGGAGCTGTGTCCCCCACCAGGCTGCACAAGGACTTCGGTGAGGAACATTCATTACTGCTAACGAGTATTACATGCCTAATTAACTCCCAGGCTTGGTCTGAGTCTCTGACCCAGGGCCTGATTTCCATTCAGGGAAAAATAAATGGGATGCTAACAGGACTCAGGAGCTGGTTAGCAGGACTTCCGGCTCACTTGTATTTACCTACCCCATCCCCAAAGCTGAGTCGCTGGGATGGGGTGCATGGTAAAAGAAATACTTGGCTAGAGGAGGGAGCTGGGGTCTGGTCTGACCACCTTTCTGAAGCATCAGACCAAATCCTCAGGGTGAGTGATCCCTCTGACACCTGAGAACTGTGACTTTCTCCAGTTGGGTCCCTTGGTGTCCAGCTGATCTGCCCACTACACACAGCCTGGTTGGCACATGTCGCTTGTCACTTCCTGATCACTACTCTCTGCCCCACTGAGTCCTCACTGGGTACCGCCTCAGCCCTGCACCACTGCATTGGAGAGGGTGCAGGACAAAGGGCTCACCAGCCAGGGGAAGCGCTGGCCCCTGAACGCAGGGCTTGGTGGGGCTGAGGTGGTACCCAGCCCCCAGAGACACCACAGGACAAAGGCAGTAAGGAAACAGTCAAGCCAGGAATGAAGTGACCCTGGCTTCTGATCCCCGTTCCGACACTAATTAAATGGGTGATCTTGGCAACTACTCATCTTCCCTGGGCCTCAATTTCCAAACGTGTGAGGCAGTACAGGGTTACGGTGCTGCTGTCTACTTTAAATATACTTAGAGAACATCACAGAGCTCCTGGCACAGGCAGGAGCTATGTATGTGGTTGTATGGTAGTTTATTAATATGTGATATTTTCCCATGGTACTGCTACCAGTGTGGCTGTCATTACTGCCACTGCCACTGCCACTGCCACCATGATTTCCCCGTTGTTTAATCCCCTGCAACCTGGCCTCACCCTGAAGATTCTACCTTCATCTCCCCAGCTCAGCTGCTGCTCTGCACCAGCCTGGTGTCCTCTGCTCCTTCCCAACTCTGTACCTTGGCTTGTGAGGTCTCCTGGCCTGGAGGCCCTGTTGCTCTTTGTCCCATTAAATCTTCCTCGCTCTTCAATGCTACAGCTCTTATCCAACCACCGCCCTGTACTGGCTCCTTCTGTAGCTGATACTGAGGTCCTCCATGTGTATTTCTCTGGTGTTATGGCGATAATAAAATGTCTTAAACAAGCGAGGCATGGTCGCACACTCCTGTCATCTTAGCACTAAGAGGGGTTGGGGCAAGAAGTCTGCAAGTTTGAGATCAGCCAAGGCAATTTAATGACTTAGTAAGAGCCTGTCTCAAAATTTAAAAATAAAACAAAACAAAGCAAAATAAAGTAAAATAAAGGGGATAGGGCAATAATTCATGAGGAAGACCCTAGGTTCAATGGTCAGTAATGCCAAAGAAAAAAAATGTTAAACCTACAAAAATCAGTGAAGTGACACCTATATGCCCACCCTTAGTGTTTTGGTTAAATCTAAAATGGCCTGTATTTGGAAGGTGATTGGATTGTGGAGGGCATCAGAGCTGATTTGCCGTCAGGAGGCCCGGTATTTGTCAGAAGAGGTGGGTCACTGGGCGTGGCCTGAAAGGGTTTATCTCCCTCTCTGGCTCCTCCTTCATTCTTGGCTTCCCGGCCTTCACTAAGTGAGCAGTTTTCTTTCTCCAGATCCTCCCACCACACCCTTCTGCTCTGGAGCCCATGAACTAAACACATGAGCCAAAATAAACCTCTCTTCCTTTGAGGTGTGGGTGTCAGGCGTTTTGTTCCAGAGATGAGGAAAGTGACTGAGGCAGGTTTTGGTACCAGAGAAGCGGAGTTGCTGCTGAGATGCTACTGGCTTGTGTGCTTTAGAAGCTTTTGGAACTGGTTTGCAGGAGCAGTTTGGGAGTTTGGAGATGTTGCCTGAATACGCCCTAGATTATGGTCAGAACTCAGAAGACTAGAATACTAATAAGAAAGGCAGACTGTAAAGGAAGTTTCAGTTGGGAACAAGAATTCTATTGACTATTGGAATTTAGGGTATGTTTTTTATGCTCTGGTGGCAAATTTGTCTACATTTTGCTCATGCCCAAAGACCATGAGCGAGACTCAGATTAAATAATCTGGCAGAGGAAATTTCAAGGGAGCCTAACATTCAGGCTGTAGCAGGAACACTGCTCACTACTTTTAGTCAGATTATACTGAAAATCAAGAGCAAAAAAAAATGTTTTCAGTTTTTCCAGAAAGAAAGTGCCCACAAAAATGGATCTAAGGAGAATTTGATGATTAGCATTTTTAAAAAACCAAGTAATGCTGATGTGTGGTGGAACATACCTGTAATCCCAACACTCAGGCAGGAGGATTACCACAAGTTCAAGGCCAGTCTGGGATACACAGTAGATTCAAAACCCTATCTGAAAATCACAAGACTCTATCTCAAAAAATGAAACAAAGCAAAAATGGCCAAGTACTTTGGATGAGGACAATAGGAAAAATGGTCTGAGGGCATGTCAGGAACCAGTAAGATCCCAACCTTCACTCTACAAATTGGAAGACTGCTTTGAGAAAACAGCAGCACCCAGAAGATGGCACCCCGTTAGTGAATGGTGGCTTATGGAATTGGTTCCCAGGTTTTGTTTCAAAGTGTTCAGCCATCCAGGCACTCAGAGGTCCCTGCAGCCATGCCTCTAGAGGGCCTGACTTTTGCTCAAGCTAATGGCAGATCTCAGCATCATCCATGTGGTGCTGGTTTTACAGGCACACAGAGTGCAAGAGCTGTGGGGTCAGGGAGGTTTCCACCCAGATTTCAGAAGAAGGCTTGGAAGGTTAGGCAATGTGCCCATGAGAGGACAGTGCACAAAACTGTAAGAATGAAGCTACTTATGCAGAGGGGACCCCCAGAAAGTTGGAGAATCGAGGAACATGGAACATCTAAGGAAAGTCAGAGGCAGTGCACAAAGTCAGATCAAGAGAGAGGTCATCAAGGTTGCAACCACTGGCAATGCCACAGGGTCAGGATCACCTTAGCCATTTAGAGTCCACAGCTCACCCCAATCTGCCCTGCTACAAACATGGAGCTATAAGATTTAATATTTGCCCTGCTGGGTTTCATTTTTGCTTTGATTTCATTGGTTTCTATCCTTTGACCCTCTCTTTTGGAATGGGAATGTTTACCCCGTGCCATTGCATGTTTAATTTCTTTTTGATTTTTGCAAGGGCTCACGGCTAAGACCACCTTAAATCTCGGAGGATATGTTGGACTTTTCAGTAGTGCTGGAACTGTTAGGACTTTGGCAACTCTTAGAAAAGGACTAAATGTATTTTGCATAAAAAGATGCATATAAATCTTTGAGGGCCGGGGTGGAATGTTATGATTTAGATCTAAAATGACTTCAAAGTCTTATGTGTTGGAAGGTGACTGAATTACAGGGCATCAGAGCTGACTGTTAGGAAGTGGGGTCTGGCTGAAATAAGTGGGTCACTGTGGTGTCACCCAGAAGGGCTCCTCTCCTGGCCCAGCTCTTTTCTTTGTTCTCTACTTCCTATCCACCATGAAGTGAGCACCTTTCCTCCACTCAGGCCCTCCCACCACGTCATTTCTGCTGGAGCTGGCCAGCCAGGCCAGGACTGAAACTTCTAAAACATGAGCCAAAATAAACCTCACTGCCCTTAAGTGATGAGTGCTAGGGATTTGGTCCCAGCAGTAAAGAAGGTAACTAAGACATTGAGTTTTAAAAAAGAAAACACAAGTCAGGGATCCAACAGAAGCCTCAGCGGTTAGCTCTGATGACATTTCTTTTTCCTTCCCTGAGGTAACAGCATCCTGTATGTGACATTTCTCAGGGGCATGACTATCTTTCCATTTTTACTACAGTTATGCCACTGCCAGCCCACACCACAGTCCTGCACATTTGGGTGCCTGGAGTATCTGCAGGGACCCTGCAGCAGACGCGTCCTATCCTCTACATCTGCCTCCTTTCAGCACTGTAGGAGGACCCCTCAGGAACCTCGGCCAACAACCCCTGCCTCCCTGCTCTCCCTGCTCTCCTGCCTGGGGTTTTGTCTGTCCCGGGGAGCTGCCCGGCCTGGGTGAGGACAGCCACAGAACCAGGATCCTGCAGCCCCAACTGGGACAGGGTCCTAGGTATCCCATCCCTTTCCTCCTCCCCAGGCCACCACTGTCACATGTGCCGCATGGTTCCTCAGGGGTAGCCTAGCTGGCTTGAGCCCCAGCTGAGCGGGGTAGTAGCATCCAGCTTAGAAAGGCCCTGTTTCTGGCTTTCCCTCCCATGTCTTCTCCCTCCTGGGATGACGGGGTTGTGCTCGCAGGGACCCCACACTGAGGCAGCCCTGCGCTTCCTCTCTCCCGGGCTTCTGGGTGTTTCCGGCATTATTCCCCCAGCCCTTTCTCGCTGGTCTCCACAGCTGCTGAGTACTCCACAGGAAGGAAGAACAGGTCACCGTGCATGTCCAGTTCCCAGATAATGACCACGTATGCCGCCTCTGCATTCTGCTCTTGTTTTTACTTTTCTTTTGAGACAGGGTCTCGCTGTGTAGCCCAGGCTGCCCTCGAATTTTTGGCAATCCTCTGCTTTAGCCTCCTGGGCACTGTACCATGGCCACCAACAGTCACTGGAGCTATTTCTTAGAACAACATGCTGGGTAATGACATTTCACAGCCTGTTAGCCTGTTAGGCAGCCCCACATTTTTGTTGCTAGCCAGGCCCAAAAGGTGTGGGGAGATGTGGAGGCAGACCCCACAGCAGCCAGCCCTCCAGTTGGTTGACCCTGCTTGGGGAGGTCCCCGATTCCCCAGGCACCAATCTGGTAGTAGTTAGCATTTCCAGCTGATCCTGCCTATGAGCAAGGAATCAACGAACATCTACTATAGCCAGGGAACAAACTGCTTTCTGCCCAAATAAGCCTGTTGGTTTCCTCCTCTGAGCTCAGCTGTTTCCTGGGGATGGCCTTAGGCAGGTGATGTTACCTCTTCATGCCTCATTTTCCTCAGTCACCCTGAACTGCTACCTCACAGGCTGGTATGAGGACAAAAGTAGTCATTGTGTCCAAGGACTCAGCACAGTACTTGGCAGATGCTAAGTGCTCTTTAGGAGTTAGCGTGACAGTTTAGAAATTCTCTCACCCAGTTCAGTGGGATAACCTGGGAGGCTGAGGCAGGAGGATGGTAAGTTTGAGCCCAGCCCAGGGCAACTTAGCAAGTCCCAGTCTCAAGATAAAATAAAATAAAATAAAAAGTTGAGGGTATAGCTCAGCTGGAAGGCCCTGGGTTCAACCCCCACTACCACATACACACCCTGTTCCCCTAAAAATAAGACCTAACTGGAAAATAATCAGCCCTGAAAATTGAAGATCAAAAACGCCAGCCCCAATCAACTTACCCTTGCCTTACCCATCTTACACAGCAGCCACCAAGCAAGAGAACTGTGACGGCAGGTGAAGGTGAGGCTAGGCTGATTGCGGCTGACATTTTCCATCTCGGGTTTTCAAGGCTGATTACTTTCCGGTTAGGTCTTATTTTCAGGGAAACACAGCACATACAGAACTCTCGGCCCATCGTGGTCCTTCCTGCGGATTCGGGGACCCTCTGAAGACAGAAGTTGAATGCCCCTATGAGACCAGGTTTTCCCCGAGGTGGGGACGCAGAAAAGGCCATCTTCCTTGTCAGATCAAGGCCTCAGGGGCAGGAGCAATGTCCCCGCCAGCCTGGCTCTAGCCTGGGCTCCTTCCCCAGCAGGACAAGTGACAGGGACAGAGACAGAGGTGTCCTCAACCCGATATCCCAGGGCCATGTGACATGTGGGATCCCGACTCACAAATAGGAAATGCAAACCACCGCTCACACCATTCAAAACCCTCATTTTATTACCAGTGGATGGTAGCACTTAGCAAAGCAGTTTTAGGTGTAATAAAACTTTTTTATCGTTTCAGTCTTGGCTTGAAGAGGCAGAAAAGGAGAGAAGCCCAGAACCGGGGGAGGGAAGAGACGAGTAGTGAACGAGATGACTAACAGAAGCTCCCCAAGCAGGTCTGGCTTCTCCTCAAAGATGGGGTGACAGGGAGAGATGGAATTTCTGAGCCCAGGTCTGGGCAGGTGCTTACACTCCAGTTTTGCAATGAGACTTGAGCTTCCCTTCCCTGCCTCTGTGCCTCAGTTTCCTCCCCTGTAAAATGGGGGAGATGTTTAAGAGAACAATCCCCTTTGTGGCTGTGGCGTTGTATCCTCATGTTGTTCCAATCTACTTTGCATCCTTCCCTCCTCCTTCATGCTGCGGAGTGGAAGAGGATAGTTTGCTTTGTGCTTTAATTCACACACACTGTAAACACACTGAGGCTGTGCCCAGAGACCCCTGCCATCTCCATGTTACAGATGAGAAATCAAGGCCCAGCCAGGCCAGGTCACTGCTGCCTCAGTGGCAACTCCTAGCAGCAGCCCAAGGTCACGGTGATCGTGGGACGGACACCTGCCTGGTTCTGCCTCCAGGTGCCACGATCTTCCCACCACATGATGCCATTTCTCTGAGCAGATGATAGAGCACCAAGCCAAGTCCTCTAATCCAATCACCTGGGCCTTGCTGGCACCTGTGCCAAGTGGCACCTGAATCCAAAGCAGACGGAAAGAACAGAAGCAGGAAGCGTGAGGCAGGCTTGGCTTAACCCTTCAGCACCCGGGCAGTGGCATGGCTCACGCGTGGCAGCATGGGGTCCTGCCAGAGGGGGCTTGGCAGCGGTTCTCAGATTGGGGTGCAGTGGCAGCCAGCACTAGCAGGAACACATTGTGGGGTTAGGCTCTACCTCAAACCCACTGAGTCACATCCAGTGCTGGAGACAAGGTGAGGCCATTCTGAGGCCACTCTTCCTCGAGCCTGCCTTTCTGCTGAACGGTGCCCGGAAGCAGTGTTGACTGTTATTTTTGGTCACAACTCCCTAAGACACTCAATGAGGCAGACTTACGGAACTGCTTCAGAAAGTGGCAGAAATGATGCAATAAGTATGTTTGAAATGAGGGGAATTTAACTGCTTTACCTTAGTACATTTTTAACATTTAAACTGTCACCATCTGTTTTGATCAGCCCTCGTCTAGTCCACACCACAGAGCGACACACCAGGTGATGACAGATTCACATCCCATGGTGGTCCCGTAAGGTTGCACCACCCGAGTAACACTGCAGCTGTGTTTAACGTGTGTAAGGACAATCCATGATGTTCACAAAACGACAAAATCACTGAATGACACATTTCTTGGTACTTATTGCTGTCCTTAGGGGATGCAGGCCTAGATCTGAAATATTCTACAGTCAGGGCTTTGAGAAATAAAAACAAAAGAAAAGATGCCTGAGCACTTGGTATCGTAGTGGGTGGGGTGGAAGGGAGAGTGGGAAGAATGATTCCCAGGCGAGGCAGTCTCCTGGGTCTCATCTGAGGAAGGAGAGGAACCTTCCACTTGTGAGGAGCTTACACAAAGCAAAGGATATTTCACAGCAAGATGACATAGAAGGGATATTGTTCCCAGCCTCATTCAGACCCAAGTTCAAAGCTTACTCCAGAACCTGAGTGAATAATACAAACCTTATAGGTAACTAAGGGACTAAGGAAGGTGATGAATGAGAAGAGACAATACAATAGGCACTGGATCGGTGACATTCTATCCATCTGTCTACTACCCAACCCCATCCATCCATCTATCCATCCACCCCTCCACCCATCTATCATCTATCCACCCACCCATTCATCAGGTGATGCATCCATCCATCCATCCATCTACCCATCACCCACTCATCATCCATCCATTCATCCATATACCTACTTCTCATGCATCCTCACACTACTCTTTCCGTGTTCCAGTCCCCCTGTGAACTCTTCAAGGAAGCAAGGACTAGTACACCTCTTCATACCCTTGAGGATAAGTACAGTGCCCACACCCCAGCAAGCACTCCGTGATTCTCAAGGGGAAGTAGGCAATGCAATATTCTCTTACATCTGCATGAGGATGCATTGTTTTTCCCTGCTTAGAAACTAAACTCAGAGAGGAGGAGAATGGAGAAGTGGATATCTTTACTGGGAAACTGTGTCCCCAGCATACTGTTCTGGAGAGAAACAGTCTGGATTAGGAAGACAGAGCACACTTAGTGGAAAAGTACACTAAGCCAGTGTACTACAGTCCCCAGTGCTTACCAGTGAAAATTGAGACTGAAACAGTGAAGCTTCATTGTCCACTGCAGTGCTCACGTCAGCACACATACTGACACTGTTAACTGGGTCGGCGTGGGGGCTGCCTGGGGAGCTGATGAGTAAAGCACACTGTGAAACATGGGGGCATAACCTTGGGTACCGTATCTGATCTGCTGTCACTTCTTTTCTGGTACCATTCCCTTTTTCTACTGCCTGCTTCTGCCATAATGTTTCTGCTGTGGAATCAGTTAAACCATGGACAGAACCCTCTGAAACCATGATCTTTAGCTGTGTGACCTGAATATCTCTGAACCTCTGTTTCTCCTACCATTTTTACCTGGCCAAGTTATTTGTCTTCTCTAAGCCTTGGTTTCCTCATCTACAAGATGGGACTAATTTTACCCTCCACATGGGCTTGTTTTATGGGTCCCCTAACAAATGAACATGTACTAGACATAGTAAGCCCCCATTATTTTTGTTCTTATGCCCTATAAGGGCCTGCTCCACTCCACAAAAAACAGTAGCTGGTATCCAAAACAGATACCTTGTTCATTTTCTCTCCCATCCTCTCCATTTGGAATTCCTTTTCTCCTGGTCTGAAAGTTGTTTGAAAAAGTGAGGACAACAGACAGATGTGGGAGCCTGGTAGAGCTGGGCAGAACAGTGCCTACAAGGTGCAGCTAGGCTTCCTAGGCCTGGGGCTTAGCCTAAACCCTCTGCACTGGGACAGCCACCCTGGCCTGGGGTGCAGGTGCTTCAGGGGATGGTAAGTCATCCTCAGGGGCCCTGGAAGCAGATTCTGAGAAGCAGGGATTAGAGGACTCAAAGAGGAGCCTCAGGCCTCTCCAAGCTTCGAGGTCCTTCACAAGGTCACCAATGGTGAACCAAGAAGGAGACCTACTGAGAGGTTCAAAGAAGAGGAGAGACAGTCCCCAGCACGGATTTCCACAAGGGAGAGAGGGCAGCCCAGGGACTCTGTGGGGCTGGCATCCACGTGACCCCAGGCAAATCTGCTTCCAAGCCCGGGCCCTACCACCTCACTCATCAACTCCTGCCTTGGTGCATGTTGCTGCTGAGAGGAAGCAACATGCACAGAAGTTTCGTGTGGGTCATCTGCTGACACCCGGGGCCCAGCCAGTGCTGGCTAGTAGCAGCCTACAGGGCAGACGGGTAAGTGAGTCCACAGGAGGCTGGCGCTCATTGCAAGTGACCTGAAGTTCTAAGCAGCATGGGAAAGATCGGATGAAATCCTGATCACTACTCCTGTTAGAAACTTCTAAGGCCTCGTGTGGCACATGTTACAGTGCTCATTGTATCCTGGAAACATCAAGAAGCCTGTGACAGATGGATTTGCTGTCACCACACCCAAGGCAGTTTACAGTCGAGGACACTACTGTTAAATGACTTGTGGTTCATGATCCTTGGCCCAGCTCTCAGAAGAGGTAGCAGGCTGCTCTTTTGTGTTTGTTTCACTTTGTTTTGTTTGAGACAGGGTCTTGTTCCATAGCTCAGGCTGCCCTTGAACTCATGTGTTCAAGCTTTGAACTTGCAGCCATCCTCCTGCCTCAGCCTCTGGAGTGCTGGGATGACAGGGTGCATCAGCACGCAGAGCAGCAGGGCTCTCTTGTAAAGGAGGAGAGGGTGGCTGGGAGAGGGGCTGGTGTGCGTCTCTGGGGGCAGCCATGGTGCCCAAACAGCACTGTCCAGCCACACCTTGTGGGGGCACACGCCAGCGAGCACTGCCTTCAGGACCCGAGAGCGGTGACCTCCAGGGTGGCTGGTGCTTCCTGCCCTGTCTGCAAATCACCCCAGAATCTGCTTGTTCTAGGAGGGTGGGTTTCATTCCCTGTTATCTCCTCATGGCAGAAAGTTGTTATTCTAGGGCCCAGTTCTGAGTGTTAAATGACATTGCTCCCTGGGGCCTCTGGGCTGGGGAAAGGGTTGGGATAGGGGCAGGGGTGACAGAGGAGAAGGCTGGTATGTTCTTGGTGCTGATTTACTGATGGCAGTAAGCTTCTTCCGAGGGCTAAGCGCTCACCCTTCTGCTGCCTTTGCTGGGGGAGCTCCTGATATTTATAGTCTGTGAACCAGGTGCCTCAGCCAGGGGGTCAATGTTTTCATAATGAGGCCAGGGCTGTGCTTGTTTTCGCCGCCCCAGGTCACATGCATAGTGAGCCAGGTGCAGACTGCATGTTAATAGGTCCAATGGTGTCCTGGGACAGCAGGGTGTGGGAACTGTACTGCTGCCTCCCAGATCCCTGCTTTTACCTTCACACTCTGCTCTGGTCTCTCCAAGGCCCAAGCTGGAGCCCATAGGGCCACTCCCTCCGGATCTAAGGGGTCAAAGGCCAAGGATCCATGCTTCCCCCAGGGCAGACCGTGCCTTCCAATAGCCACTGTGTCCAGTCCAGCCAGATTTAAAATTTTTTTCCCAGTATCAGGGATTGAAGCCAGAGCTTTTGCTCTGAGCTATATCCCCAGCCCTTCTCTCTCTCTTTTTTTTTTATTTGGAGACAGGGTCTCACTAAGTCTAAAGATTGCCCAGGCTGGGCTCAAACTTGCTTTCCTCCTGCCTCAGCCTCCCAGAGTGCTAAGATTACAGGCAGTCCCACCACACCCAGCTGCTCTCTTACTTTTGAAGCTGTCCTTCTGTCTGTCCACTCATTCTTTCACTCATTCATTCAAGTGACTGAGACTTTTAAAGAGCTTATAATGTACTGGATACTGTTCCAGCCACTAGGGACACAGCAGAGCATAAGACAGATCTAGTTTCTGCCTGTGAAGAGCCCATTCCAGTGGAAAAGACAGAAGATGAACAAAGCAGTGAAAGAGTGGAATGATCACTGGGCAACACGGGAACCAACAGGGCAGGGGAGGGGAAGTGGTGGAGAGGAGACCCACGCTCTTAAAACAGCCTCAGGGGAGCCTCAGCAAGGACACATCCGAGCTAAGACCCCAAGGGGAGGAACAATTTACCTGCAGGTGGAGGCAACAGCCAGTGCAAAGGCCCTGAGATTCCTGAGGGAGATCTGCCACATGTAAGGAAGGCAAGGAGGTCACCGCAGCTGGCTATCAAGCCAGCAAGTCCTTATATGCTCTCACTGGGTCCTTGGCAGGGCCCCTGGAGATAGGGCAACAGCCACCAGCCAGGGCTTTATAAAGCCTACTTTGACAGCTCTGCAGAGCATAGATTTGGGGGTGGAGTAGAAAGAAAGGACAGCAGTCAGGAGGTTGAGACAGGAATGCAGGTGAGTGATGGCTGAGGCTCCACAGAGACACTGAGTTCATAAACTGTCCCCCACCAGGGCCCGTGCCCATGACCAGGAAGGACACACGCACACAGCACTGACCGGGGATCCTGGGCCACTCTAAGGCCGGCCCTGCCCTACTAGGGGCAGAAACCCTCCCTGCGGCCAGAAGATGCCCGAGGTAAAACATAATTACCCTTATCCAGAGCCCGGCTTGAGAGCTGTCCCAAGGGCCTGGGTTCAGAGGAGCGGGGCTCTGACTGTTCCCCTGACCAATGGGACTGCAAAGGACCATGATAATTGCAAGCTTGGGGTTTCACAGCACTGGCACACTGCACAGCATCCCTGGGGACACAAGCCTGGCCCCGCTTTGGCATTATTATCTCCCAATCACGTCCGTTTTGCATGGAACTGTGGCCCAGGCTGGGCAAGCAGAGAAAGGACAGGACATCAGTGTGGGGCAGGGACAGGGCCCAGTCCCTGACCCTCAGAGTCTCCCCGCCTTCCCACTGCCACTCTTGAGGAGCCCTCAGCCTAAGGAGGTCGGGACAGGAATGAGAAAACAGTAGCTTCCTTCTGGCTCTGGCCAAGTGGGACTCAGCTGTCCCCTTCAGGCCGGGGACACGCAAGGACTGATAGTGGCCACTTAGCCTGCAGGGCTTCCAGGCCCCGAATGACTTGGATGGCCTGTGCCCTCACAGTTGACCATGACAGCTTAGGACTCTGTGGGAACAGAGCAGGTGACACGGAGGGACTGTTGGGCACTTCCAGCCACCTGTGGCCCTCTCGGGCACCTGCTCCCTCAGCTGCTCATTTGGGTCCAAGGAGAGTGAGGACCGGGCAGTCTGGCAGAACTTCCTGGGAAACTGGAGCCCACATTAGAGCAGATTTGAAGGAGGTACATTTGTTTAGTCCCTCATAAGTGATGTCATTACGGCAGCTGTAACTCTTATTTACTTCATCAGCGGGCTGCTGGTGACGGCACAGAAATAGATTTGGCGAATTTATCTCACATATGCCTCGTGAGGAGGTGATGGGGCGTGGAGGTGAGACGGATGCCGGCGGAGGCCGAACCCCTCAGCCCCATGTTCTCATTAACACACTCCTCAGGGATCGCCCTTACCCTTCTCAGTCAGAGCAAAGCCTCTGCCTCCCCACTTGGGCTCACAGCCCCCCAGAGCTCCAGGTGGGCTGCATGGGGGCTTCAGGAGCACAGTGAGTTAATCAAGGCCTGTGGTCCTCTTTATAGCCCAGGGCCCAGGTCCAGAAACACCACAGGAGCAGTGCTCAGGCCCTAGGAAGAGTTGGGCTTTGTGAAGCAAAAACCCTCAAAGCCAGGTGTGGTGGTGCGTGCCTGTAACCCCAGCACTAAGAAGGCTGAGACAGGAGGATCACAGTGAGTTCAAGTGAGACTCTGAATCAAACAAACAAACAAACAAACAGACCCTCAAAAGCACACAACAATCTGTATCTCCAAATACATCAGCCTCTTGGCTGTGCTGCTTTTCCTACTCATATCTTTCCTCCTCCTAACCCAGGCCAACACGTTGTTGAAAGCTCAGCTCAAATCTTACCTTCCCTGATGCCTTCCTGACTGCTGGAAGACAAGGTAGGAGGAGCTAGCAGAGGGTAGGCGGAGCCATCAGAGAGGGTGGGAGGAGCCAGTGGGGCTGAGAGGAAGAGGGTAATAGTCACCTCCACCTGCAACCAGCCTGCGTGCAACTGGGGCCTTCTAGAGCATCCTGCTCTAAAGCCCACTATGTCCTGGCCCTCACCAGCCCTCAAATTCTCTGATCTGCTAAACTCCTGTGGGATGTGATCAACTCTGGCTACGTATTGGAATTCCCAGGACATTTTATTAAAAAAAAAATACCAAACTTTAGCTCCACCACTGATCAAATAAGTTAGAATCTGAGGATGGGGCCAGAGTTATCAATATTTAAAGAAAATAAATTCCCGTAATTCTAACAGGCAGCCATTTGGGAGAACCACCTTAGGATCAGAATGAGCCAACATATAATGGCTCCAAGGAGCGCTGAATGGCTGGACAGACACATGGGTAGATGGTGCACAGGTGGGCAGGTGTGTGGATGGACGGATGGATGCACAGGGGGGTGGACGACGCATGGACACAGCTTGAGTAACTGCAGCGACTTCCACTGGAAGGACCTCGTCTTCTGAAGACTACAAGTTCCTTGGAGCAAAGAATTTTCACACCCTTTCTGCTGCTCCTCAGTGCCTAGGGAGGAGCCAGACACAGTGCTTGAACGAGCACTGCTGTTCTAGGTGTTAAAGGCACTGTGCTAGGAGAAGCTGGGGTCAAAATACCCCCCCCATGCTCTTTATGTATTGTGACTTTAGTAATTAACCCACTTGGACCTTCATGCAATGCTTCTGTCAACAACAGTCTGCCAGGGTCAAGTGGCGCAGACAGAGCCACAAGGGTAGTAAACTTGGGGAAACTGTGGTGTTGTTGGGATTTAGGTCCCCACATTGAGAGCAGTGTTCCCAGCATCTCCTGATGGAGACACAGGCCCAGACCCTCTGGGAACCCTGAAGCCCACCACTGACTGAGCCCTCTGCACCCCGAGCCTCCTGCCCCTGGCACTTTGCTGTCCAGTGGGGCCTCAGCGCTTCTCCTGCCAGGTTCCCACTTGCCTTGCCTGGTTCCCAGCTGCCGACCTGGCTGCACATTTCTACTGTGCTGCTTAGCACTGATATATCAGCTCCTACCCGGGCCCCTCCACCAGACTGTCATCCGTCCTTCACAAATGACACCTCTCACATCATTCAAGTGGTCTTGAGATGTGTGGCCATTCAATCCTCTCGATGGCTCCCTCTTGAGCCCAAACTGCATAGGCCTCTCCACTTTCCCTCCAGCCCCTCTGCCTCAGGGATATTTCATCATTTCTCCCACAGGCCAGGCCCTTTCCCAGCTCCAGACCCTGGCACACCCACTATTCCCACTGCTTCTCCTCCAGTCTCTTGCTGTGCCCAACCCCAGCTCATTGTGCAGAAAGTACTCAATGATCACCTGGAAGAAGATTTCCCCCTGTGGTGATGCCTTGAGCACAGAAAGCTCTGGGGAAGAAATCCAAAGAATGAAATTAGGGTTCCATTCTACCTTATAAAATTCAGCATTATCTTCACAGCTCTTAAATAGGGACCCATCTCAGGAGACCCGAGGCAGGCCTCAAAGGTGACACACAGCCAAGGATTTGGGAGTGAGGAGCATATGAACAGCAGATGAAAGCCAGAAAGAAATGCAAGGAGAGTGAATATGAAAAGGAAGAAGGCACTAGTCTTTGAGATTATCAGAGAATATTGTCCAGGAGCAGATAATGAATGCAGGTGTTATATGCAGTATAGACAAAATCTGTAACTCTGGTGGGTGTAGACCCAGGCTCTGGGTAGCTGGGTAATCCTCCCATATCGAATCACACAAGCAGTGTAAATTTCACTTGGTCTTGATAAAATATACCCAAAATTGCAACAGGAATTGCTCCTTGCTCTTAGCCAAGATTTATACTCCAGCAGTGCCAACTGTCCCAGGATAAGCCTGAAAACTCCTGAACCTTTTAGAGTATTTCAGGAAACGTGCATTAGCATGGAGCTGTTGGCACTGAGGAGTCAATAAAGCGACTGAAACGCAGAAACCCAGCATAAAGCTCATATAAAGTTCATTTTCCTTAGCTATTGCAGCTTTCAATTATGCTCACCCATTTTAAACTGCAAAAGATGTAATGTTAATCAAACATTTAATTTGCAAGTGTTTTTCTTCGTAAATGTCATGCACAAGGAGATATTCAGAAGTGAGCCCCAGCATAATTGCGAGGGGTGCCTGGTTCTGAAGCGGGTTGTTTGTGCTGGAGAGTGGTGGCGGGCAGGGACACACAGCCTCCTTGAGTTTCTTTGCTTAGTTTATAGCAGGGATCATTCAGAAAATGGACCCAGTGCTGTTTATAATGTTTGGTAACATTCACCTCTTAACTCGATTTTCACAGTCAAGATCTTGCCCCTGGAGTACGCTCTGTGATTCAAGGACTGAGTAAATGTGAGCCACCGATTTGCTGTTCAGTTATTAGTTATTAAATCACAATGGTGTGGAGCTGTACATAGCCACTGAGCTGTGGTTTTAGACACAGTCCAGGTTCAAGGTGATTTTGGGGGGTGATTCCGGCTCTTTCCCGGAGGCCCCTCACAATTCAAGCACCTCAAAATCCTGCCTGCAGAAGAACTGCTCAGGAAGGAGGAGGTGGGCAGCTCTGGCAGGGGACCCTGGACAGGATGTCCAAATCAGCAGACAGATGGTAGAAATGCAGAACCCCAGGCCTCACATCCTGCCTCTAACGCAGCTACTGAGCCAACCTGCATTTCAGCAACTGCCCCAGCTGACCAGGGCACCTTACTCTGCTTTGGCTACTGCTCTGCCTAATGCTCCATCACTGGAAGCCTCTGACTCATTTATTTCTTGCTGTTCTGGGATGGGGAGATGTGGAACACTGTAGAGGGGAGGGGTGGCTTCCTGATTCACTGGCCCTTCCCTTGTAAGTTCAGCCAAGATATTCCCTAAGAACTAAGGGGAAGGGTTGGAAAAAGGTGAGCAGGAGAGATGAGCCCTGATTTATGTGTTCAACTAACACAGAGTGAGCACCTGCTATGTGCTAGGCATTAGGGTGGGAAAAGGAACAGGACCCAAATGGCCGAGCCTCATTCTCCCCAGCTGTGAAATGGGAAATCAACATTCTACACCCACACACAGGGATTATCGTCAGATTTACCAGGGAGATGATGTAAATATGGAGCCTGCCCTGTGCCTGACCTATAGGAGGAGCTCAGTGGATGTTAGTCCCCTTCCCACATGAAATCAAGACATCCATGTGAAAGATCTCAGCAGCACTGATTTTATTTGAGCTGACAGAGAAGAGCTGAGTCCTGAGAAGCAAAGAAATAAAGGCCAGAGAGAGTAGGGCCCTCGGTGGTCAGGGACAAGACAGGAAAGCTCACCTCTCAAATCAGGCCTGCCTGCAGGTAGATAAAGTGCATGGAGTGAAGGGCTTGTCCAGGAGACCTGGCTCAGCCCGGCTGTGTGATCTCGGGCCTCAGTTTCCCCAGGTGTGACACTGGAGAAGGTGAGTCACCATCTCCGCGTTCCCTCCCCACCCTCATCTCTGCCGCTGCTAGAGCCATCGGGAGCAGCTCTCCTCCGGACTTTCCTCCCCTAGAAAATTAATTCAGTCCTCAATGCTGCAGTCTATAAATTACTGGCCAATCTGGTTCAGAAATATTAAGAGAACGTTTATAAATTGCCCCTTCCATTCCATGCTGCAAAATAAAGATCTTGGGGCTTTCAGATGTTTATCTTACTTAAAACCACAGCAAGAATCAATCATCCCCCAGCCTTTGCAGGATAGAGCATCGTTGTGGGGGGTGGGTCAGCCGGAAAGGCCCATCCCTGTCCCCCCACTTCCTGCTCCTGACAATCCAGTGTCATAGAGTCAACCCAAGCCTTTAGCAAACCTAAGGAACAGTGGTGAGTCGAGGAGGAGGCTGGCTGGTGACAGGCAGCTGGGGCCCTGAAGTGTCCCCTGATCAGCTCTTCCAGGGCAGAGGGTAGCTGGATTGGCTCAGGGGACCCGAGGATAGGGCCAGGAAAGTGAAGCAGTCTTCTGTTGTAGTTGATTTTGACAGCATAAAAGGTTAATTTGTCACTGTTTTTGCAACTTATTGGAGAATTCATCAGTAAGCAGGGTCCCACAGGAGAGCTTGTAATCACTTGTAAACTCAAATTAGGTCCCCTAAACTCTGCGGAGACCAGGTAAGATGGGCGCCACCAGCAACTGCAAATGTAGTCGCCTTAACCTTCCATCAAGGACACACTGTGTACGGAGGTGCAGGTAAAGGCGAAGTTCTAGGTGCAGCAATCACAGTGACCCTGCTCGCTGGAAACAGGGACAAAAAGGCAGGCCAAATCCCCATCCCTTAAAGGCACCCCTGTTCCCTTCTCTATGATTATATTTTGGCTTACTGATACGTCATCATGAAAAATGAAACCAGGAGAAAAGGACTCATTCAGTACCCAGCTTCAGGAGCAGAGTTAGACTTAAACAAAGCCCCCTTTCAAAAGCAGGGTGGTCTCAACACTTTATTACAACAGCATATCAGGAATAGTTATTTTAATACCAGGCTGTAAAGACAGTATCAGGTGGCAGCTTTATTTCCCAGGAGTTAAATATTAATTGCCACACAAAAGGAATATAAAAATGACACAGGGAGCAAATATTCCAGCTTCCCACAAAGTGGGAAGAATTCTTTAATATTAGCATCTCCACAATAGGGTGCACACTGAGGCTTAATTAAAACGCATGCATATTCCACCATTTCCCCCCCTTTTTGGTGGTTTCGATGTGACAGGCTCCCAGGTGGAAGCCAGAGGCATTCTGCCCCCAAGACGGGCTGACAGCTCTCCATGAAGCATTGCTTCTCTGCTGTAGAGTGGACCATTGCCACAAATGGATGGTATCAGAATACAGGCTGTGCGGAAGGCAAATGTAACTCTACCTAAGAGCCTTAAAATGTGTTAACTACCGCTTCAGTCAAGCCTGCAAGTTTGAAATGTGGCACTAAACACATTTCGGCAAGAAGCTGTTTGCTTTCCACCCCCCACAACTAATAAATCCAAAGGCCTACTTAGGCTGGGACAAGCCAGGAGCTGAGGAAGCAGTTTTAGGAATGGCCCCAGACGGCCCTCCTACCTGGCAAGGGACAGCTTTGGCGGGCATCCAGAGCCCCCCACGCGGGGCCGTGTGGCAGAGGCGGGTGTGCATCTCAGGGCCAGGATGTCTCAGTCATCTGCCCTCCCCCCAAGCTGCCCACTGCTGTACCCCCTCCTCCAAGACCAGCCTTCCCAGCCCTTTGCTGGGAACTCCTCCTTCAGGCCACCTAGCAATGAAAGGGTTAACTCCTCCCTCAGCCAGGGTTTAGAGGGGGGAAGGTCAGCACCCCCTGATGCCCTGGTGATTGATGGCCCCCTCCCACCTGAGTTGCTGGAGGAGCCTGGGCTGGACCTGCCTTAGCTATCTATCCACCCACCCATCATCTAGCTGCTCTGGGGACTGAGTCTGGGAGGCAGCTCACACTGAGCTACATCTTCTGCCCTTTATATTTTTATTTTGAGACAGGGTCTCACTGAGCTGTCAAGCTGTGCGGGCTGGGTGTAAATTTGTGATTCTCCTGCCTCAGCCTCCCAGAGCACTGGGATTATAGGCGACCCACCATACTCCACTGGCCCTATTCAGAAATCACCCCAAACCCCTAACTCACCAAGAGGACCCGGGCCAGTGCTGCGCCCGTCCCTTGCCACCACCCTCACCCCAAAGAAATCCTCCCCTCATGTCTGCTGCTCCTGGTACTGCTTGCTTGGGTTCAGTCTCCCCAGTCTCACCGGAGCTGGCAGCCCCTTCTCCTGGCCCCCGGCTTTGGTGTAGAGGGAGACACCCCCCACCCGGCCCATCCTCATCCTGCTAATCGACTTTTAATGGTCCTAGGCAGAGGGGACAGGGGCTCACCGCACCATCTTTGCTCCGAGGTTAGGTGGGGACCGGAGAAGTAGAAAGTGCGCTTAATGAGCAGCACCTGCTTCATTACTGTGCGCTTTGGACTCAGCGGAAGTCCTTGCCAGCTGCCCTTCCCAGGACCCCACAGGACCAGCAAGGCCATTGCTCTGGGGCCTGGAGCTGGAGAGCACAAACACCAAGACTCAGGGCCTGGCGGGGAGACCCAGCCACAGGAGACGGGGCCCATGGCCCAGGCCTCCCTGCCCACTGCGCATGTGCAGTGGTGCCCCTCTTCCTAGAAGCAGCCAGGGTCAAGCAGGGAGCTACGCTGCTGATTTATTTTCCTAATTACAGTAGGACAAACAAGCTGGAAATGCAGGTGCATCTGCACTCCTGTTCATAACGCAGCCAGGCCCCTGCCCCTGCCCCTGCCCCTGCCCCGGGCTCCTGGGAAGGGGGAGGAGGTGGGAAGAGATGCTGGTAACCCTGCACAAAGGCAGGGGACAGAGCAATGGAGCAAAGAAGTAAGGGACTAACAGAGGGATGGGGGACAGAGAGACGGGGACAGAGAAGTGGAGACAGAAGACACCGAGGCAGGGAGCACTAAATGAGACAAGGTTGAGAAAGGGCGCAGTAGGCTGAAGGACAAGGGGTCCAGGGGATGAGGCTGCAGCCAGAAGCGGGGAACAAAGAGACGGGACAGGAGGGGACAGCAGCGGTTCCTCCTTGAAGGAAGAGACCCAAGCACGGGGCCAGGAAAAGACAACCACTTCCCAAGCTCCTTCTCGGAACCCTGAGGCCGGGCCTGACAGCATCTCTGCTCTCACAAAGCCCTCTCGGGGCCTTGTGCTCCTGCTGCCCCTGGATGCAGGCAGGACCTGAAGCTTCCTGGTCACGGGGCCACCCACTTCCCTGCACAGGGAGTGGCCTTCACTTCCCACGGCTGTAGCTGCAACCGTGAGCTTCCCCCAGCCATTTCTCCTAATGCACTCCTCTGCGGGGTGCATCCTGCAGGAAAGGAGCCCCAGACCCCAAGGCACTGCCCACCCAACAGCCCTGGGCCCCCGTGCCGAGAGCCCTAAGTGAGCGGGAGAGATTTGTGGGATGGCACTGCCTTGTGATCCAGAGTAGGGATTAGGAGACACTGACAACAGATCTGAGAGTACAATGGCCCAAAGGGACAGAAAAAGGAGTGCCCCCCCCCATGGTGCTGGCAGCTGTCCTGGAGACGCTGGGACTGGACAAGGGGTGGAGAGAGCAGGGAGCCCCAGATGGAGATGGAGAACCCAGGGGAGGGGGCCCGGGCCCCCGGGAGGAACAGCAGCTGTGACTCACCTGGTGGCCGAAGGCTGCCTTCCCCTGGCCACTGCAGGCCTGACTCCTCCTAGGCCCAGACCTGACTGCTTTCTCTGCTCTGCTCTGTGGAGGTGAAGAGTCCCTGATAGCTGTCCCCATGCTGTGGCCACCATGGGCTTCCTAATTTACTGGCCCTTCCCTTGTAAACTCAGCCAAGATATTCCCTAAGGACAAGGGGAAGGGTGGAAAAAGGTGAGCAGGAGAGATGAGACCAGATTTATGTGTTCAGCTAACACAGAGTGAGCACCTACAATGTGCTAGGCATTGCCGGAAGCCCTAGGGGCTCCTAGTGATGGGAATAGGGCTGATCCTTCCCCAGAGGAGCTATCCTTCCAGTAGGAAGAGACAGAGGATACACAGGATAAGTGAGGAGCTTTTTATGTCACTGTAAGAGACATCCTGTGCCATGAAAAACAGAGTAGGAGCTGGGCACGGGGTGCAGGCTTCCCTCCCAGCACCCGGGACAGGAGGAGGACGATTGTACACTCAAAACCACCCTGGGCAATGTAGCCAAACTCTCTCAAAATAAAAAAATTAGAAAGGCCTGGGGAAGCAGCTCCTATTGAAGGCCCTGGAAAGTAGTTGTCTTTTCCTGGCCCCGTGCTTGGGTCTCTTCCTTCAAGGAGGAACCTCTGCTGCTCCCTGACTATCCCCTGTCCCCTCCTGTCGTGTCTCTTTGTTCCCCAGCTTCTGGCTGCAGCCTCATCCCTTGGACCCCTTGAAGCCAGCCAGGGAGAAGGGGAGGGGGACTCAGCATTTCTCTTTTGCTAGCGTCAGAAGCCTATGGAGACCACTGCTCACGGAGAGCCTGCAGATGGGCCCAACGTGTTCAGCCGGGAAGGTGGATCTGCCACAGCTCCGAGTTCCTCCAGTGCAGGTCTCCCTCCAGCCACATCTGATGAGCCTGCAGCTTTGCAGATCTGGAGCCCCAAGTCCTGACCCACAGAAACTAAGAGCTAGGAAACACGTATTGCTTTCTGCTGTTAAGTTTTGTGGGCAAGACAACTGCAGTCAGTGCAAAGGCCCTGTGGTGGGAAAGCAACCTCAGGAGGTCAGAACAGCTGCAGCAGCTGTGTGAGGGGGCCATGGTAACAGATGAGGTTGTGGCATGGCCGAGTGATACAGAGGGTTTCTTTGGGTTTGTTTTTCAGAGTGACATTTATGTTCAACTGTCCTATGGAAAACAGTATTTTCATATACAAATTTGTAAATTAGCCTCTAAGAACAACTAGGTCAGATAAATGGATCCAAAACCATTAGGATGTCCCCTGAGCCACAGCTGACCTGACACAGGGCCCTCTGGCTGCCTTGGGTTTTATCAAACCTTAGTGAGTTACGTAATTTCCAGCTGATGTCCCTGCATCTGGACAAATTGATATTTTCTATTTGGAAACACTCCAGGACATGTTTAAAGCTTTAAATATCTCTAAGTGGCCCCCGGAGGCTCCTGAGCAGAAGGACCTGATGTGATTCGTGTTTTAGGGCCAGGCCGAGTGGAGAGGGCCGGGAGGGCAAAGGCGTGGGATGTCGTGCCAGTGTCCCTCCCGGCCAGCCAGCCCTGGTGCAGTCTCTGCGGGAACCCAGGGGGCCTGCAGAGGCTGGGGAATGACACAGCCCAGCCCCAATCCTTTGGCAGCCGATCTTCCAGCCACAGCTCAGCCCCAAACCAGAGTGTTTGAGCGCCTGCTGTGTGCACAGGGCTGGGCTTGAGCGCCTGCTCTGTGCACGGAACTGGGGCTGGGACTCACCATCCTTCACTTTCCACCAAGGTAGGAGAACCCCAGGGGAGGCCTGGAGCAGGCACCATGGCTCTTAGGGGAGACCTCGGTTAGCCCCCAAACCTGGCGCATCCCTTAGCCTACAAGCTCTCTAGACTGGGGAGCACAGGGAGGATGGGACAGGGGCAAAGGGAAGAGCCTCATCAGGGGCCACTCTGGGAGCAGGTGTTGTGTGAGCGCAGTGAGGCCCCAGATGTGGCTAGCTCAGAGGACATGAGCTCGTGGGTATCAGGGAACACGTTCAGGGCTGCAAAGAAATGGGCAACTCCGCGGCTGGTTCTGCTCTGGCACCAACCCCAGAGCTTGTGGAAGGACCAGGTCTCCTCCCGCTTCTCAGCTTCCTCCTCCAGGACCAGTCACCAGCCCCACATGCAAGAGCCTGTTCCTGGGCCCTCACATCCAGAGAAACAGCAGGTTTGGGGGTGCCGGGCCACAGCAAAAAGAGACAGGAGTGGGAGAAAACATCACCCAGGACGGGGTGGGGGGGGACACACCCACGACCAGAGTGTGAGTCTCCATCCTGCCTGACACCTGGTGTCTACAGCTATCAGAAATAGGACTGAAAAGCCATATCGCGTGGTGCGCTGAATAAGCTGGGAAATGCTGAAATGTAAAAAGCATCATCTATTTATTTTATGATGGTGCAGAGGAGTCGAGTTTGTTTTGGGATGAAAAGGAAAAACCAAGAAGAAAACAGCAGGTGGCTCTTCTGGGGAGACACCACGGTCCCTTCCAGCCACCCCACCTGGCATAGCTGCATCCCAGAGCCCGCCACACGCGGGGACAGCACAGGACTGGGACTGCCTAGCTGGCTTCCACGTCCGTGTGCCGCTTCCCCGTGGAGGCCCAGTGTCGCAGGGTCCCCAGGCAGCGGGGATGCTGCTGCAGTGCCGGGAGGTCCCACTCCTCCGGAACACTTCCCAGGCTGAGTGTGGAACCGCCTCCCGCTTCTCTCTGCATTATTGACTGCGAGACCTGCTTAAGACGCTTGAGAATGAGATATTTTTTTTCCACTCCCATTGATTTTCCCATCTTTTCCACTAGGCAAACACCAAGTTCTCCCCTGACTTTTCACTGCTTTGGGGTCTTGAGGAGGGCACAGTGAGGTGGGGGAGTGTTTGGGGTTCTCCTCATCTCCTAAGGAACACGAACAGCCCCTGCCCCCCCCCCCTGCAGAGGGCCTGAGCCAGCGGTCCAGGGCTCTGCCTGAGCCAGGAGAGCAGTTTGTCATGGCCTCGTGCAGACAGCCCCCAACTTAACAGGGTCTGGGGGCTGCAAAAACCATGTCACTCATCTGGAGTTCCAGGGGAGATCTGTGCAGGCAGTGAACTTAAAGGAAACTCTGGAAGCACTGGGGAAACTTCTGATCCGGAAGATGGGAGAGAAGCACGAGGGCAGGAACAGGGGAGGACAGAGGGGACAGGGAGGCGCTAGGGCCTGTGTGGGTCTTAGGGTCCCAGTGCTAATGTCAATTCCCTGACACACCCCTCCCCGGACCTGCTCCTCAGCCACAGCCTGGGACTCGTCTGAGGCCGCCTCTCTCTAGTTTCTCTGGTATACCTGGAGACCCAAGAGGAATCTATAAGAACTTTATACATTTTTATGTGTATATTTCAATAATCACTTTAAAGTAACAACTTGGCACCGGGTGCAAACCTGGATGATGCCATCTCACGGAGCGCAGACCCGCCCCTCTTGCCGTCAGGCCCCACCCCAAGCCACCACCCAACCAGCCTGCTCCCAGATGGGCACAGGACTCTCTGTGCCCTCTGCCCCAGTCCTGGGCAAGTACCACGCTGTCCTTGCATGGAAACTGCCCGCACCCCTGGGCCCTATCGAGCAGAGGCCCTGCCTGCTCTGGGTCAGACCTCTGGGGGCTGGGATGTCACCTCTGAAGTCACCTCTTGACTTCCTGGTCCAGGCCAGCAGACTACATCGGCTGAGGCTCTGAATTCCCGTGGCCCCAGCAATGAGGAGAGAGTGAGTGAAGCCTGTGCGTGAGGGTGGAGCAGCCAGAGGGCTCCTGGGTGTCTCTCCAGTTTCTGTTCCCTCATCTGTGAAGCGGGGATAAACTCACCCCTAACTCACAGATCTGACATGAGGGTCACATGAGTCAGCACGGAGCCCCTGGCCCGAAAGTGCTCAATGCATGGATGCCGCAACTCATGCGACAGAGGAGCTGAACTAGGCGAGTTTATAAAGCTCTGCCTGCTTGATTAAACCTCGGACAATCCTCAGGCCTCACATTTGGCTAAATCCCTGCGCAATGTCACTGCGGCTCTTCCTCCCATAGCCACTAACTGTAATAACACTTAACACCTCCGCAAAAGACACAGGCTCCTCACAACCTGTAAAATAAACATCTCTCCTCCCTCCCTCCCTCCTTGCCTCCCTCTCTCCCTCCCTCCTTCTCTCTTTCCCTCCCTCCCTCCCTCCCTCCCTCCCACCTTCCTTCCTTCCTTCCTTCCTTCCTTCCTTCCTTCCTTCTTTCCATCCATCCATCCTTCCATCCATCCATCCATCCATCTGTTCATGCTGGGGATCAAATCCAAAGTCTCTGCACTGAGATACATTCTCATCTCCTATACTTTTTAAGGTTTCCATTTTACAGTTAGGAAAACTGAGGCCCAGAGCAACTGCAGGGTTTGCCAAAGATCACGGGGACATTTTAGGTGGAGCCAGAATCCAGCTCTGAGGTGACAGCCCCAGCCTTCCCCCATCATCCTGCAGGAGGTGGCAGGATCAATCACCTCTGGGCAGTGGGGCCTTTGCACCTGAGCCCTAAACATCCCCTTCCTGCACCCGCAGAGCCCGAGGTGGGGAGGGCTGTCGTCACAGAGCCATTTATGGCTCCCACAACTGCGCTAACGAATGCCTCTCCAGCAGTGGTGGCTGGAAGTAGATTAATGTCTCTGTGGCCCTAACACCTCTCCAGCCCCCTTAGCCTGTCAGGTCATTACTGGCTGGTTTATTGTCATGAGGCCCCTTTTCAGTTCGCTAAATGGTTTGCATGATAAAGAGACCGCTGGGCCGTGCCTTCTCGGCCACCTCTCCTCTGCTGTCTGGGCTGGCAGACTCTGCGTCCACACCGTCTTGGAGCAGGAAAGTCGCAATGGTGGGGGAGCATGGACTCCACAGTAGAAATGCCAAAGCCGCTAGCTCCTAGCCGGGTAGCCTTGAGCCAGGTGCTGTACTTCGCTGGGCCTCACTTTCTCCCTCTGCAAAATGGGAGCAATAACAGTAGCGCTGGAGGGTTTTCAGGGTCGAGTTCCCCAGTTGATGGAAAGAATGCGTTACAGTTAGCAGCCAGTCAGTATGAACACCCGGAACTCTTACAGTCCTTAGCAGCAGCAAGCCCAGAGAGGGCAGACACACCTCAGGCACCTGATAAATCCAGGTTCAATGAAAAACTGTGGCAAAGGACTTTAGAGCTGCGTGAACCATCATGGATTCACAGATTGCAGGGTTACTCTGTGGTGGCCCTACCGGCTTTGGGACGGGACCATTCTCATTTTAAGAAGCTGTCCTGGACATTAGCAGCATCCCTGGCTTCCACCACTCTGGACTATTAGCGCCCTCCCCTAGCTCTGACAACTGTGTCCAGACACTGCCGATGTCCCCTGGGGGACACCTCCTCTATTAAAAACCTCTGACCTATGAAAATCAAACATCTTTTTTTAGAAAAATGAGGAGTTGGAGCTCAGAGAGGGGAAGTGACTTGCAGGAAGTCACACAGCAAGTTAGTGACAGAGCTGGGATTAAAAAGCTGGGTGTCCTGGTGCTTGGCCAGTGCCCCTTTGACCACTCCCTGGACTTCATGGGCTCACTGTCACAGCCCCTCCCAGCAGGCCGGATCACAGCTCCAGTGCCCAGGACTAGCTGCTGCCAGTCCATCCTTCTGTCATTTTAAGCAGGGGTGGCTGTCCTGTAAGGGAGAATGGAGGGCTAGTTGTGCAAGGTCCCTGCCTTGGTGACAGCACATGACCCCTTTACCACCTCTGTGATCAGCCCTGGGTGAAGAATGGCCCTGGCCTGCTCAGAAGGCATCCCTTACCCACGATGTCCACCAAGCACAGCATCTAGTAAGTGCTGAGGACTCAGTCCCCAGGGAGTAGTACAGGAGTGGTGTGACCTGTCCACTGCCCGCATGTCCAAGCCAGGGTCTTTCCTGCCAGTCCTTCCCCCAGTGGCCTCCCCTTCTGCGCTACACACAAGCTGTGTCTTTGGGCTCAGATTTACTTGTGTTTCTCCACCAGACCTACATTCTTGCGGGGAAGGGGCTACACCATTCCCCAGGGCCAAGATTTCCACAATGAGTGGAGTGCCAGCCAGGGACGGTGACAGCCAATGGCCACCATTCCTGTTGCCTTGTGGACATGCTAGCTGTGACTGATGCAGAGAACAGTTGAGAGCTGATAGCAAAGTTCTTGCTGCTGACCTGCGTGTGCTAAGGAAAGTGTACTGACTTGCGGACCAGGGCTGCTCCTTTCAATCTCGGGCTGCAGGGCTGATGTCCCCTCTCTGCCCTGAGCTGCATGAGGGATGTGTCGTTCTCTGATCTGCACTTGGGCTGGGGGGCTCTGGTTCCCAGTTGGGGCTGTGACCTAGAGGCGAGAGACATGCAGTACAGAAGCTCGGGGAAGCCTCCGTGATCTCCTCTGGCAGCGACGACAGTCAGAGAAACAGAATCGACACCACCCCTGCTTATTGCTGCCAGTGGTCAAGAGAGAGCTGGGTCCCCCTCTGCACTCCTCCTTGTCCGTAATTCTCTTGCTGATGAGGCAATGCATGTCATCCGTATTCCTGCACCGCTGAGAAACATCTTCTCTCCGGTAATTAACAGGGCTCCGGTACCCACCCGACCCACATCTGCCTCAGAAAACAGGAACCTCCAGGCCACAGAGCCCACTGCCCACCCCCACCATTGTTCCTGGGGGCCCTGCCCTGCCCATCCTGGCTGGAGGGGACCTGTGGCACTTGCAGTTCGATGCCTCGGTCCCCACCCACCACCCTGCGCTGTAGCTCCCTGAGGGCTGCACAGTCACATCTACTAGACCGAGGGCGCCGTGTGTGCTGGAACTTCCTGATGCATTTATAAATCTTCTACAGAGCCTGGCTTAGCAACTGCTCCCGCACATAAAACAATTTTTTTTTTTCTGCTGAGTCAAAAATACACCAAGGTTTGGTTTGGCCAACGTGCAAGCCAAGCCCCTCCGATTCCCCCTGGCTCCTCCTGAGCATTGGGCTCTGATGTCCCCATCTCAGGGAGGCCTCCCCTGACCTCACAGCTCCTTGATTGCCACCCTTTGTCATTACCCTATTTATCTGCTGCTATGTACCCTTTGTCATTACCGTATTTACCTGCTGCTATGCACATTTAATAAGTAGGGCCTTGTTAACTGTTTGTTTTACCTCCTTTCTCCAGAGTGCTTACTGCTCTATCTCCAAAAGACACACACAGAAGTCATCAGACACAAATTAACAGAGTGAGTGTCCCGTGTTCCCAAGTGAGTGAGAATGAGTGACTACAGGGAGGGCGGAAAGGCAGCCTCACCAAGCCTCCTCCTCCTCCTCCTCCTCGCAGCCTCTGCCAGCCCCGCAGTGTGGACTTCTACGGGTCCTTGTGCAGCTGCGGGGCCAGAGTCCCAAGAGGTCACCAGGCTTGCCCCAGCAGCATGCAGGAACCTCATCTTCTTGACTTGCTGTCGCCCTGCCTTCTCGGGGCCTCTGTCTCTTCCTTGCCCTATCGGCCTCTTGATTTAAGGTGGCGACTTTTCCAAGGGAACAGCAGAACCTTAATAAGAAATCGGCCAGGGCTGATGGATGGCAGGAAGCTGGCACTGGCCTCAAGGTCAGAAAGAGTTATTTTAAACTATTCAGATTTACTGGGGAGGGGAGCAAGTCAGGTGAGGATTTAGGGGCTCGCCTCCCAGCAAGACATGTGGCCGTGTCCCCGAGCAATCGAAGACAGACACTTGCCCTGATATCCACCCGCACCGCTGCCTCTGCCCTGTCACTGAGACAGATGGCCAGGCCTTTGGCATGAGGAATTTATTGGGAGCTGGATAAATAAATTTGCGGTCTGGGATTTGAACAGAACTTTGTCCCCTTCCTCCCTGCAGAGGCCCTTGTCCAAGGATGGGAGGTGGCAGGTGCTGTCCCTGAGCCTGTGCCTTCCTTTGGCAGCGTTTCTCACTCACTTGGGAACACGGGACACTCACTCTGTTATCTCCCTTCTCCTGCAGCCCAGGAACCCACTGCCCTAGGTGCCCACGACCCATTAGAGGCACCATTCAGCTCCCACTGCCTCTCCCCCTGGGGGCCGGGACCCTCTCCTCTACAGAGCTTCCCTTTAGAGACCCGCCTGCCCGGTGGCCTCCTCTCCCAGCAGACCTGAGCTCCTCCAGCTCCAGGCTCTTCTCCCTGCCAGTCTCTAACCACTCCGTCTCTATCCACCCTTCCTCCTCCAAGGAGCCTCCCTTCGCTTCCCAGGGAGACTCAGGTTCTGAACTCTGGGACCTGCTTTGCAAATGAGTGTGTACCTGCTTTTTATGGCAGAGATGGGTGGGCAGCCTGTGCCCATGTTGAGCCCAAGTTTCAGCTGTAATAAGCTCCCTACCTTCCTGCCCACCCTGCACCTCAAAGCCCCCAGTGCCAGACCCGCACTCGAGAAATATTTGTGAAACTAAATCAAACACCTGGGATGCTCAGAGAGGAGCTCATTTTTTCCCACATGAGTGTGGGTGTGGACAGGTGGAGAAAGAGATGACAGAGGCCTTTTCATTTGCATGCGAAAATTCCAAGTATATTATGCCATTTGGAGAAAAATGGGAACGGTGTATCCTTCAAACAAACCCTAACAGTCTCCACTTGTGCTACAGACATTTTTATTTTAGACGTAAAACATTACTCTGTTGAACTTGCTCCTTGTGAATCCTTCCTTATCCATTTCCTCCCTCCCCAGGGGTTAACATTTCTGCGCCTGCTTTTATACATTTGCTATGTATAATTATTCCCATAAATAACACATTCATTATTTTGCATGCTCTCAAACTTTCATAAATGATACAATATGATAAGTACATAGCCCTCTGCTACTGGCTTTTTCCCCCTCCACTGAGTATGATATATTTGAGATTCACCCAGGTAGACAGGTATAGAGCTGCTTCATTCATTTTAACTGCTGTGGTGATTCCATTGTATGAATATATTACAATTTACCCACTTCCCTCCGGAGGGACCTCGGTGTGACAGGCAGCTTGTTCCCGTTACAGGAAACAATCAGGGCTGCTCGTGCTCCGCGTCCTGAGAAAGCTGCAGATTGCAACCCATAGGATAGTCAGGAGATCAACGAAATAAGTCAGGACTCCCACTTTAAAAAATTTAATAGGTGATATTTAAAAGCATCAGGGAGAAAGAAAGAGAATAGGAAATGTTTTTATTAATCTGGTTTGAAATGTTGGGCATTACAGGGTTTCTAATATGTACAACTTTATTTAAAATTACCAAATTGCTCCCTAAGATGGCACGGCCAGTTCACTCCCACCAGCATTAAATGGGTGTCTCTCTGCCTGTATCAGCCCTAAGAGTTGGTATTATCAGAAATCAGGTCCCCCCTCCCACTGTCTGCTGGGTGTGACACAGCCAGGTCTATCGGTCTTCATTTGGAGAGTCTTGATCACTACCAGGCCAACCACGGTTTCATGTGTTTCCTGCCCAACAAAACACCCTCTCAGTGCAAACTGTGTTCATGCTTTTTTAACCAGTGTTTGTGTATGGTCGATCTTTTTGATTTGTAGGATTATAAAAATATATTCTGGGTCTTAATCCTTGAAGACTGCACTATCTTCTCCCAGGCTGCAGCTCCCCTTCCACTGTGTTCAGAGTGGCAAAGGGCCTGGGCTGGTTCTGACACACAATGCAGCAAAGTAGCCCTAGTGGCCAAGGTGAAGGCTTAGCTCTTTCTGCATCTTCAGGCCCCTTACAGATGTTTGGTAGCTTTAAGATGGCTCGTTTTAAAAATTCTATCAGACTAGGTTAGCACAGGGCCGGATGGAGACTTTAGCAGACCATGGTGCAGAACTGTAAGAAAAGATCCAACACCTAGGCTGAGCAATCAGAAAGACGTTTTCATTGCAAACATAACACTGGATTTGGAGAAGAATATCCCATAGCAGGAAGCCTACAACGTGTGACTGACTCACGTCCATTGTTCTAGGAAGCAAATGTGGGGTTTCAACAGGTACCCCTAGGTCTCTTGATTCTCCCATCCTTGTAAATTCATAGTGGCACAGAAATTCTTCAAATGGGTCACAAACAAGTCTTATCCAAAGTCATGTTAACCAGACCCCACAGCCCCTATGAGGATCCCATGTTCCACCTGAAGGGAAGTTGGCACCCAGAATGGTAGGTGATTTGAAGCCAGCAGACCCCTAAACTCTCAAATACAGAGGACGAAGTCTAACCACCTTGGGAAAAAACACCTATTCCCTGGCTACAGCCAGGTTTAAGTCCAAATCTGTCTCTCTCTGTCTCTCTCTCTCTCTCTGTATAACAGAGGGGAAAAGATGGAGAGAAAAATACACACACACACACACACACACACACACACCTACCCACTCTAAACCATATTCTGCAGGAGCCATCAAAAGGAACAGAAGCAAAAGATCCATGACTCAAAAAGGACTGTCCTGGGCTGGAGGTTCATTAGGAAAGGGACAGGGTCTTATTTGCCTCTATATACTGAGAAGCTAGCACCATGTCTGGTACATGGAAAAGACTCACAAAATCTCTACTGGATGGATGGATGGATGATGGACAAATGGTTATATGCATAATGGACAGATGAATGAAGAAATAGATGAAGAAAATAATGGACAGATGGATGGATATACTAGCTGAACACAGGAGTGGCTAGTTGAACTGACAGATGAAAGATGGATGGATGGATGGCTATTTCTCAAGTGGCTAAGTTCTAAGAAGGATTGTTTTCAATAGAACTTCCCAAGTAGGTAGCCAAACCTGGGAATCCTGCGTTCTTGCTAGGGTTGTTCATAAAAAATATCAAGTGGCATAACTGCAAGAAATAATTGCTTCTAAGTGGGCTGAATTATTCTGGCCATATACTAGACATATTTTTATAACTTTATTAATTATTCAATTTGAGGCCTATTACCCAGTCTGCCAAAATGGGCTTCCCTTATTATAGGGTGACAGATGCCCCAGTTCTGTGGCTGACTCTGCTGCAGCAGCACCTTTAGGCAGTGGGCTGGCTGCTGTGGGGGCCCTCTGAGGTCTGGGGATTACAGATGAGGATGGGACCCTAGTAGGTCAGAGTCTGAGATGCTGGGAACAATCTGGCCATCCCAAGTGCTCCCCCTGGAAATCCACTGGTCACCAGGTCTGCTTTCTCTGGGTTCAGCCAGAGGGGCAGAAGGTATCCAGCTAGGACACACCCAACTTGGCCTCTCTAGGTCACCCCCCCACCAGATCCATTCCCAACTCTGACAGTGGGTTCCCTTTCTCCAATCTGCTCCCTCCCAAGGCCAAGAGAGCTTGCCATATGTCCTTCAGCTGCTCCAGTCAGGCCCAGGTGCAGAGCAGAGCTTCCAGAACTCCTCTCATCCCAAGCCTGGATCCAGAGCTGGTCACAGATGATGTGGGAGAAGAAAGGGCTAAGGAGTTGCCCCCAGCAGGAAATGATGCTGCCTCAGCTGATGCCAAATGTACTTTCAGGGGCTGTCATGGCCCATGGGTCACAGCCAAACTCCCAGACCTTGCTGTGAGAACCACTCAGCTCACCCACCATCCAACCTGGCTGCTGGCCCTCTGGGACCCTTGCTCAAACTCACGACTGAGCACCTTTGCTTATGTGTTCCCTGAATGCCCTCTGCTTCCATCTCTGGCACCTCAAATTGCATTCTTTCTGGGGCTCAGGCTCCACTGTCTTCCTGGTATCTTTCTCATGTCTCACTGAACATGACCTCTGCAACTCTGGCCTACCACAGTCTCTGGGCTGCATGTTTTACATGAAAAGCTTTGGAAGGTCAAGGACATGACCCTGCACTCTCTGACTCTTCAAGACAGCCTCCGCCCCAGACCACCACTGAGACCTCACCCAGGGGGCACCGAGATGGGATCCAACTGGAAAGCAGATGCACGGACCCCATTGGGCCCCTGCTGAGTGCCCAACCTGTGCTGGGCAGGCTGAGGGCCCCTTGGCTTTTCTGCAGCCTCCACAGCTCCCAAGTGTGGGAAGGTTTTAAGAGGTACAGCAGAGAGCAGTGTAGAGAGAGGTGTTAAGAGGAGTGACAAGGGTGGTCTCCAGAAGCAGAGTGCGGGGTTCAAATCCCATCCCTGCTCCTTGCCAGCTGCGTGCCCTCCAGCCTCAGTTTCCTCATCTGAAAGCAGGGATAAGGATGCTGAGTTCCCATGGGGCAGCATGGGTGGTAGGAGCTAGGGGAGCCAATTGTGACTCCCCCGCCATGGGGACCCTGCCCATGCCACCCTTGGAAGCACAGCCTGCGTGTGGGGTGTGGTGTCCTCTCCATGCCCATGGGGGGCTGGGGGGGTGTTGGTACCTATTGCCAGCCCCAAGGATGGTGCCAGCTTAGCTCCTGGTGCTGTGCTCTGCCCTCCCACGCCTGCCTCCTGCCACTTCCCTGGGCGACTCCCTGTGTGTGACTTATTAATTTCGTTCTCAAGGAGCAGATGGCCGGGGCTGAGTTGGCTGAATTACCTCCCTCCTCCACTGCCAGCTCCCCTGAACACGCAGCTCCCCCACCCCCAGGCGATCCAGCTCCTGGCTCCACAGGGTGCAAGCCCTGACTTCCAGGGCCAGCCGCATGTGCTAGTGCTCCGCGGCTGTTTGTCCCAGGGCCTCTTTGTTGGAGATGAACAGTGGGGAAGGGGGGATCTCCTTGACCTGAGCTGGGCAGTGAGGTTCCCAGGATTGGTCTGGGGGCTCTGGGAAAGTCTCCTTTTCTTTCCTGGAGAGTGGGGGTATCATTACAACAACACTGTCTACAGGCCTGTGTCCTGGGGTCTTCACAGGCTGCCCCCCAGCCCTGCCCACTCACATCCTCATCCTCATCCTGACAACGGGCTGGGTCCCCAGGAAGGCAGGGCACCAGGTGTCCACTCCAATTCCCAAGAGAGCTATCTGGGAGATGGTGGCTGTGGAAGGGAGGAACAGTCCTCCTCACAGCATCCCAGAGCATCACCAAGGCCACCTGTCTCAAAACGAGGGAGGCAGGGACTGCGAGATGGAGGTGACAGCCAACAGTAGCAAGGTAGGCAGAGAGGCCCACGGGGCGGCCTTCTTGCCATCCCCGGCCACGCCCCGCTGACTGACCTCTGCAGCCCTCGGACCCCAGAACTCAGGACTGGGGCTGGGCTGTGGCGTCTCAACTCCCCTCCTGGTCTTTTTCATCAAATTATATGAAATGGAGCTCAGCATGCAGCACCCCGAGCTGCCTGCCAAAACCGGGGCCTGGCAACTGACTCCTCTCTGCTCCGCATTGGCATTCTGGGGGAACAGCAGCTCCCCTTGCTCACAGACCTTGAAAAAGCATTTGCCGCGCATCCACAGCTCCCATCTGTCCGCGTCACAGTGGCTGCACCCCAGTGAGCGGGGCTGACACAGCACCCACTGTCTCGGGGAGGCCCACGGGCGCACTGACTGTTGGCAGAAGGCGGCACAGGCGGGGCTGTGCGGGGATGTGGGCTGGGCAGCGCCACACAGAATGGCAAGCATAATTGCTTTGCGGTGATTCATCTGAAGTTGCTTTAACCTTGACAGAGGCTCAGTGTAGTGAAAAGCACAGCCTGGAGAGAGCTGCCGCCTCTGCTGGCACAGTGCCCTCTGTGTAGCCCTCCCGGGCAAAGCCAGCCTGCACCTGGGCCACCCAAGGCTAGCCGGGGGAGGATGTGTCAGTGCTGCCATCAGAGCAGCTGAGGAAGATGAGGGACACCAGAACTCAGCAAAGTCACCAGTGCCCTGGATTGTAGAAACTAGTCCTGGATTCTCATTTCACAGAAATAGAGTGCCGTAGGCTTTTAGGGCTGGATAAGCCATGCTAATCTGCCCATTTCACAGAGCAGAGAACTGAGGACCACAGATAAGGAAGGACTTAGCCAGGGGCACCAGGCAGAGACAGGAGACAGCTTCCTGGTGTGTTAGAGAACAGGGCTTCTTTTTTCTTTGGGGGTGGGGGTGTACCAGGAATTGAACTCAGGACCTCGCTATATCCCCGGCCAGGAGGATAGGGCTTCTACTGTGGGCAGAGTGCTTGTACCCTCCCAAGTGCAGACAGGGAAGCCTCCTTAATCCCCAATATGGTGATGTGTAGGGTGAAGCATTTACAGTGTCACAGTGCTATGAGGGTGGAGCCCTCCCAATGGGATTAGTGCCCTTATAAGAGATAGGAGAGAGAAGACCTCCTTCTCCCACATGAGGACACAAGAAAGTAGTGGCCATTTATAAACTAGGAATGGAGACTTCACTGGAAATGGAATCAGCCAGCACTTTAGTCCAGGATTCCAATCTCCAGAACAGTGAGGAGTACATTTCTGTTCTTTGTAACATTTTTGTTAGAGCAGTCTGAACTTAGATAGCACCCATCTGCTCAGGATGGAGTTTGGGGGAGAAACCAGTTCTGGTCCCCATCCCAGATCCGCTACTCATGAGTTGAGTGAGCATCAGAAGTCAGCCCACTGCCCCGAGCTGGCTTCCAGGAGGGACTGGGAGAATCCAAACCTTAGGTCACCTGCACAGAGGTCTACAGAATAACATGGCCCAACAGGTCTGCTGTGATGAGACCCAGCTACCTCTAGGACCACTGCGCCCTGACCTGGAGCAGCTAAGGAAGATGAGGGGCACCAGAACCCGGGAGACCCAGGCTCCAGCTACAGCCCTGCTGCTGCCCACCTGGGTGACATCGGGCACTTTCTGCTCCCCTGCCAGGTCCTTCTGGGCCCCAGTCTGCCCCTCTGTATAAGGGCAGGGTGTGAATCAGATGATTTCTGAGGTTGCCTCACTAGTTGCTGGTACAACGGATTCAAGTTGAACTGCGAGATTTCGGTGGCCACAGATCAGCTCCAGGGACCCCAGCCACAATTCCCAGTACCCCAAACCAGCAGGATATGGGTATATGAGGGGAAAGCTACAGGAAAGAGGGGTGCTAAAGCCGCAGCATGGGGGGGGGTCACAGGAGTCCAGCTCTGGTAGGGAAGCCCTGAGTGGTGTGGAAAGATGCAGAGACCTTGAGAGCACCCAAGACTATAGGGGATGAGCAGCACCTGAGGCCCTACGCCAATCTGGGGCAGGGAGCCCACTCATGGGCAGTGGGGTGCTGCAGACTTCCCAGCATGTGGGGTGGGAAATAATCCCCCAGCTTGCACATGGATAAAGGACTGCAGGCCCTGACACCCTGCTAAGCCATCCTTGCAAACAGTCACCAGCCCAAGGGTCTCATTCTGGTTGTGGTCTTCTTACCTGATCACACAGCCCCCCTAAAGTAGTCCTGCTGTTGGGGAAGCCCCCTGGCAGTCTCAAAAGTCCCACCAAAAGCTCATGTTATCCTTTTTTTTAAACGCTGGTTGTATATTTCATCTCATAGTAAGCTATATTTTCTTCTAATATAAGAAACAATACTTAAATGATCCAATAACTAATATGTCATTACACAGAGAAAGATTTAAACTCTGCGCCTTCAAGAATCTCTAGCAAAATGTTTTCAACAAATGGTCCTGGGAGAACTGGATGTCCATATGCAGAAAAAATGAAGTTGGATCCTTAGCTGAAAATATATAGGAAAGTTAACTCAAAACGAGGTCAGGCATGGTGACACATGCCCGTAATCCCAGTACTTGGGAAGCTGAGGCAGAAGGATCATCGTGAGTTCAAGGACAGACTAAATTATGTAGTGAGGACCTAAGTAAGAGCTAACACTACAAAACTTTTTTTTTTTTTTTTTTGTTGAGACAAGGTCTCACTGTGTAGTCCAGGCTGGCTTTAAACTCACACAGCAATCCTCCTGCCTCAGGCTCCAAAGTGCTGGGATTACAGGTGTGCACCACTATGCTCATATTAACAGGTCCTTATGAGAAACCAGAGGGAGAAAACTTCATGATATTAAATTTGGTAATTTCTTGAATATGATACTAAAATCAAAGGCAACAAAAGAGAAAAATGTTCCACTGGACCTCATCAAAAAATTTTAAGAAAACTTTTTTATGCATTAAAGACACTACCAGCTGGGTGGAAAGGGAACCACAAGACAGGAGACAATATTTACAGATCATGTATTAGATAAGGGGTTAATACCAAAATATATAAAGAACTGCAAATCAACAAAAACAAAAACCTGATTTAAAAATGGGCAAGGAGACTACACAAAACGGCCAATAAGTACACGAAAAGATGACAGACATCACTAATTGTCAGAGAAATGCAATGTCAAACCACAATATGATACCATTTCACACCCATTAGGATGACTCTTACCAAAAAACAAACAAAATCACCAGAAAACAACAAGTGCTGGAGATGCAGAGAAAGCAGAATTCTCAGGCACTGCAGGTGTAAGTGTAAAGGGGTCTGGCCGCTGAGCAAAACTACAGAGCGATTCCTGGAATAACTAACAATTGCAGGTGGTTCAGATGACCCCGCTGTAAACACTGAAGAAATGAAAGAGGCGGGGTTTGAGCGTTCGTCCCCCTGTATTCATAGCAGCAGTGCTTGCGGCTGCCAAAAGGCAGAAGCAACTTCGGCGTCCATTGCCGGGAAAAAGGATAAGGAAAAGGTATTCTGCACATATGAAGGGCCTTCAAAAGCGGGGCAATTCTGACACACAGTACAACATGCGCAAACCTCAGGGACTTCGGCAGGGGCCGAGGGGGGCTGTGGTTTCAGCTGGGGAAAGCAAAACGTTCTGGAGTTGGATAGTGGTGCCGGTCGCACAATAGTGTCAATGGACTAATGTCACATGACTGTATGCCTGAAAATGATTAACGTGGGCAATGTGCTATGTATATTTTAAGCACACACCCTAGTCTGAGACACACTGACCTCCCAGATTCCGGGCTGGCCCAGGAGTATGGGCCTATTTTTGAACTGGTAAATATTTTCTTTTCATTTGCAAAAAGAGCTCCGAGCCAAGTCAGCCAGGGAGCCCACACACCATGCAAGATAAGGACACTCTGGACTTGGCAAAATCAGCTGCCAAGCCCAGGGCTGCTCTGCAGTGCTGCCTGAGGCCACATCTGGGGTGGGGGAGGGGCCTGCCAAACAGTGGGACCCTTGTGTGCTGGGAGCCCTCTGTCCCCCGCTTCCTCCTGTGTGCCTGAATGAGACCGGCCTGGGGGACTCTAAGAACATGGAAGACAGTGAGGCAATGGAGGGGCAGTATTCTCTTCCTGCCCTTCCGAGGAGCCCTGAGACCAAAACCCAAATCCCATTCTATTGCCCAGAATCCAAACTGTAAAGCACCATGGGAACAGAGACAGGGGACCCAGGAAATACAATAATTAAATAATACAATGAAAGCTTAAATTTCCAAGTTAATTCTTGGGTATCATTTATAAAAGTTAACAGGGCATATTTAATTTAGGAATTGGCTCACGTCCTTCTCCTTACAGCTTAAACCTCATAAATGAAATACACTGGATCACTGCCCAGTACGGAAATAAAGTTTATGAGTAATGTTTCTATCTCAATCATTGTCAGTGCTTTAATATTTCTAATTACTTTAAAAAGCTAGATATTCACTATAGGAAAAGTTTTCCCTCTCTTTTTTTTTTTTTTTTTTTTTACTTTCTATCTCCACTTGTGAGATTAGTGTAATTTAATAAGAGTCACTCTGTCGTCTTTATTCAGCATAACTGACATTTCGGCCTCTACTCTTCATTATAATATGGGCTGGAGGGTTATGATCAGTGTGTGTGGCCCTTCCATTTCCCCATATTGGTCCAGCCAACAGCTCAGACATATCCGCAAAGCTCGTGAGTCTGCCTTATTTCTTTACGGTGCAGAAAGAGATTAGTCCAGGCCTTAAAGAAATTAGGCTACAGGGTTAGAAGTCTGTAAAAGAAAGGAAAGTCCCCACCCCCACCTGAGTACTAAATTTGTCCCCTTTGTGACTGTTGGGACTCATAAATCCCTTGGCAGCCACAAAGGGCAGAACAGGGCCAGGGAACAGGATGATGGATCTTTATAACCCTCCCTGCCACTTCCAGGAATTTATCCTGAGAACAGATTGGGACAAGGGGGCAATGATAGATGCTCAAGAAGAATCCCTGCAGTTTTTTGCCAAGGCCATGGGCCTTTACCCATACATCTGCAACCCAAAAATCTAAAACAACGTGGTTTTTTTTTTTTTTTTGAAGTTTAGTGCTGATATTCATGCAGCTGTAAAGCCACGTGGATTTGAGGTTATGAATTGTCTTTATGTCACTAGATATGCTATGGCACGTGTCACTGCAGAACAAGATCACTTCCCCTCAGGGTGCCGCCTGGCTTCTGTGCAGGTTCATGTCACATCCGATGCAATCACCATGCACTTTTTAAACCCAGGGAAAATTCTAAATTCCAAAACCCACTGGCAAGGGACCTTGGATAAAGGTGGGCCTATCATCGTGAGGAACAGAAACAACCTCTGTGCCTGCCCGCGCTCCCGCACTGAGGGACTGATAAATACATTTGGTTATCCATGGCAGGAATTCCACTAGGTCATGAAACATTGAAAAGGAGATTAAGGTTTATTGACAAGGAAATGAGTGCATGACTTCAAAAGTTGAATTTAAAAAGCAAGTTATGGACTGGCATGTGCTGGAAGGAGCTGTCTATGTAAATGTGTGGAGAAGTGACAGAGGACAAGCACCCAAAGGCCCGCAGGGGTCCTCTCTGGGGGTGGGGGTGGGGAATCACCTTTTGTCTATATGTTTGGGGAGGTTTGACCTTTCTTTTTAACATGGAATCAGGGAGAGGAAGAAAAAAGCAGACGGGAGATTGCTTCCAATTGAACCAAACCAAGGCCCCTCTGCAAAGGCATCTCCTGTACAGGGCCAGTCAGAGCTCTCCAGGGACACACACTGCACCCACTGAGACCTGGGACACCCTTGTCACAGGCCCACTGCAGGCCACACACAGGCAGCTAGGGTTCCAGTAGCATATCAGCAAGCAGGTGCAGAGAGCTAATAACTCATACCCCAGGGCTGATTCCTCTGGTTCCCTGACATCTCTTTCAGACAGATCCTTCTCTCTCTGGGGAGCAACTATGATTTCACATCAAAGATCTATTTCAACCTTAGGCTGTAGTATTAGAGGTTTAGCACCCTAAAGGATGTGGTGGCTCATGCCTATAATCTCAGCACTTGGGAGGCTGAAGCAGGAGAACTGCTATGAGTCTGAGGTCAGCCTGGGCTACACAGTGAGTTGAAGACCAGCCTGAACCACATAGCAAGACCCTGTGTCAAAAAACCAAAGTGGGGGCAGGGGGAGGGTAAATCCAAAAAGAAGAGAAAATAATTAATAGTTTTGGCTCGGGAGCCAGGTTTTTGTTCGGGTCATGGTCCTGGCTTCACCACTTACTATTCACATCTGTTGGAAGAGCTTGAACTTCTTTGTGCTGCAACTTTTTTGTTGGTAAAATGGGGCCAGTTATAATTCTCACATCATAAGGTTGTTGTGAAGATTAAGCGAGTCTATAAATGCATAGTAAAATCCAATAAATGGTGGCAATCTCCATTTTTATTTTTCTACACTGGTCAGATGGAACCTGTAGTTGTGTAGTTAGACATAGGAGCCATCGTTTAAGAGGAATAAAGGTCACAAGCTGTGAGAGAGGAAGTCAGCCCAGATGTCACATGAGAAACAAAAGAAAAGCCCAGGCGGGGCTGGGTAGCTGCCTGTTGTACCTGAAGGGCTGCCTTACGGATGCAGCCCTGGATTCTTCTACGTGGCTCTCGTGTTGGTACATGGCCTGAGGCCTTGTCCACTGGGTTCCTCAGGAAAGTCCCAGGTAACCCAGCATCCTGCCCTGCCCTTTATCACAAGCAATAAACAAGTGGTTGAAGCTATGGCTAGATTCCCACTGGATGGAAGGGGAAATTTTCCAATAGTCAGAAGACCCTTCAACAGGAGGTAGTGAGTTCCCTGTCACTAGAGGTATCCAAGTAGAGGTTGGAAAGCTCTCAGCAAGGCATTTAAACATCCAATGCTCTGAATGATCATGACAGTGAGAATCTTTAAATTCCCTCAATTCAATGTTGTGATCCCCGCAAACAGGGTTGGAAGCCATCTCTTAGGACTTTCAGTGGGTTCTGCGGTACCTGACTTCAAGGAAGACCCAAGAGTGGTGGCACCTCAGCCACTACGGTGCATTTAATGGAGAGGAAAGCCAGGCATGGTGGCACACACCTGTAATCCCAGCACTTGGGAGGCTGAGGTAGGAGGATTGCTGCAAATTCAGGCCAAAATGAGTTCAAGGCCAGCCTGAAATGTATAGTGAGACCCTGTCTCAAAAAGACCAAAAACAAGCAAACAAAAACAAAGGAGCAGAAGCTCCATGGAGGCCACTCCACACCAAGCCTGATGATAGTACCAGAGACCAACTCTGTCCTAAGCAACAAGACCATTACCCATGTGTTTGGTGAACTCGCTCTGGGGACAAGACCTCCTCCAAAATGCCACATCCTGTTCACCAAGTGCCACCATCACTCCATCTCTCCCACCAGACCACAGACCCTGAGAAGGCAATGTCTGCCTATGGCCCGGGGCCATCCTGAGAATGGTGACCACCCCACGCCTTGGCACCAAGGGGGAGTCCCACGCACACAGAGCCACATGTCACTTCCAACAGGTGGCTCCCAGTCCTGGATGCAAGCAGACTCATCCCAGCAGGGCCCACCCAATCTTAGGCAGGTATTTTAGCAGACAGACGTTGTAAGCAAAGTTACACAGAGCAAAGGGTGGCCAGGAGGAAGTGCAGACATTGTACCCCACCAGCACACCTATTGTTCAAGCAACCAACACTTCCCTCACCCCCGAGTCCTGCAGGCGCCCTGTTCCTTATCCGGACGCTTGACCAGCCACAGCCCATCTCAAAACAGTGGGACAGGTGGAGGGAGGGGACCCCCATGGCCACAGGAGAGGGGGTGGTCAGCAAGCACATCAAGGAGTCTCTTGGGTACCCCAAACTGCTCCTGGTCTCCTGAGCTGAGATCACCAGGGTTATGCACAAAACTGCACAGACGCCATTCAAGCTGCTCTGGCTGGTAGCTTCTAGCACGCTGGACAGACAGGGAGGCTGTACCGGGGGACTTGGGGAAAAAAGGTCCAAAATCAGATGCTTCCTTGCCTGCAGGGACAGCAAGAGGGTAAGAGCCCCACACGAGGCCGGCATGGATCCAACATGGTCCTCTGCATCTGTATGGCCACTCAGTCAGGATGGGAGAGGGGCAAGGAGGGCCAACATAAGGAGGCTTGGAACGCAAGGGATCAGCCTGGTCATGTTACGGTCAGGTCACCATAAAGAGACTCCGCCCCAGCCAAAGTAGGAAGAAACCTGGCTTCAGAACTAGCCAAGGCCTCTCTGAAAATCAGCAAGACTGTGACATGAAACCACTGCCAACTGGCTGAGCGTTCTCTGTAAACACCTGGGAGAAACGAGTGAGAGGGAAGGGTCTCTCGCCAGCTCGGTGTGGGGTAGAGGATTCCCCAGGCTCATAACCAGTCCCCCTATACCTACAAACCTCAGCCTTTGGCCTGATGAAGCCAAAGACCAGGCCTAGTCCATGGTGGCTTCCTGGATCTGCACCCAGGTGGCGTCTCGAGTTCACTTCGATCCTCAAAGACCACATCTGGAGGTGTTCCACCAAAAGCCAAGGTCATACAGATGAACCCGAGTTTCCCTCTACATGGAACCCACACAGTTCTACAGATGCCTGGAACCACCCCCATCCTCCCACTAGAGTCCAGCCCCCCACGCGTCCTGTCACACAGTGCTGGTCCCCAGGCTCGCCTTGCCCAATACAGTGGTCAGCGCATGGGTGTCACCGCCCCTGCCCACGTCAAGACCTCAGACTCACCGCTGGAGCAGTCGGGGCCTCCCCAGCCGGGCTCGCAGTGGCAGGTGTCGGGGGACACGCAGCGGCCATGCACACACTCCTCCGTACAAAGGGCTGTGGGAGAGGAAAGAGGAGCAGGGTGAAGCCAGCCATCCGGGCAAGGAGCATCCCTGGCCCTGTCACCACAGCCTGGTGCGGGGGGTGCTCGGGACACATCACTGGCTGGGGGAAGCCAAGGTCTGGGCCTGCATTTTAACCCTCTGTGAAACAGATACGACAAGAGAGTGCTGTGGGCCAGCCTCCTCTCCTAAAGAGAAACACAGGCCTCCCTGTCTGTCCAGCGTGCTAGAAATGACCAGGCTTGGCGACTTTTAAAGAACTTTCTCCCCAGGGCTTAACCTCTGAAACCCTTGGCATGTCAGCCCTGTCCTCACGGTCCCTCCTGCCCTTTCCCCACAGGAAGTCACCTGTCCCTCCATTTGCACCTTTTCCTGTCCCAGATGCTTCCTTCAAAGGCCCAGAAATATTCCGGGCTCCCCGCAAGAACAGGTACCTTGCCCCTGCCCTTCTGACCCCCTCCCCAAATGTCTCTATTTTGGGGCTCTCAAATGTCAGCAAATCCGCAAAGTATACAAATGCTGAGGAAAAAGCAACAGCTAATTATAAAAAAGTAATTAAGAGAGACAGCCGCGATGATGATAATTGTAATTAGAATGCGCCTGGCAATTTCTTATCATGGAGTCAAATGCTACAGCCTCTGAGCCAGGAGGCTTCGCAGCGAGCAAGCTTTCCCGGCGCTGCCGCAGAGCAGGGTTATTGACAGCGGTGTGAAGGAGGGAGATTATTTCACTCATCTTTTCCCTGAAGTCACATTTTTCTCAAGGTCACCCTTCGCTCCTCAAAGGTCCGCCCGTCTTGTCCACTCGGGGAGGATTAGAGGCCCCATCTCCCCATCGGCATTGAAAGCCTCAGGGATCAGCAGCGGCCGTCGCCCTGTCCAGTTCTACAGGCATCCAGATGTGGGCTTTGGTTGGAAAGTCCTGGCTGAGACCAGGGAGCAGGTGGCCCCACGGTGGGTTTTAAGGGGCTTCGTGGCCTGAATGCCCCCCGGGAAGGTGCTGCCAGGTTAGTCAGGCCCTCGCAGTGGTGGCCTGGAGTCCTCTGCTCCTCCCAAACAGATGCTCTCACCTTCGCCCTGTCCAGGGGCCCAGCAAGGCAGGCCTGGCAGTGCTACTTCATGTGCCGCAGGCCACCAGTGGTCTGGGTCAGCCCAGCCCTGGAGTCCTCATCTACACAGTGGCTTTCAGGAGGGCTGTGGTTTGAGCCGAAGGCTTGGAGTCCTGGGGAACCAGGCTAGACCCGGACCTAGAGACCAGCTTCATTACAGCCATGGCTCACTGGGCACTGGGCACTGGGCAGACTGCAGCCTGTCACCCCTGCTGCCCCATTCCCACCAGACTCTCTAAGTAAGTTCAAATGGGTCACTGTCCCCTGCATACCCTAGACACTAGGCATCCACCTCCTGGCTCCCCACTGATGTCAGCCACTTGGCAGGGACAGCTCCCAGCCCTGGCTGATGACCCTGCCCTGTTCCCCCATCCCCACCCCATGGGCTGCTACAGTCCCGGCCAGCTCTGTGGCTGGGCCTGTCTGCATGACGGCTTGTCAGGTTAGCTGTCGGACTGCAGGGGTCTCTGCTGTCGGACTGTAGGGGTCTCTGCCACCACACAGGGGGTGAAAGCAGGCTCTGAATCAGGTAGCTGCCAAGAGCACTGGGGCTAGAAGAGACCTCAAGACAGAGACACTGAGGCCACGTATCTGTGTTCTTGGGGACAGTGTGTGGCCTCTTGGCCAAGCAGGAAGGAGCTCAGGGAAGAAGGTCCTAGAGACAGAGGCTTCCAAGGATAGAGGGAGGTAAAGGAGCCAACACCAGGGGGCCTCTGCAGCTCAGGGGGTGTCAGTACAGAGGAACCAGCGTGTGATGCTGTAGGCACCCCCTCTCCCGGGAGAGCAGCAAGGGCTGGCGACCCTGCTTGAACACAGGGAGCCCTGCTGGCCAGCTGGAGGAAGCAGGGAGCAAGGTCTGGGAAGGACGGACACCTGTGACCTGCTTGTTGACCTCTCTCTGACCCCAGAGACCTGACCACAGGCCTCTGCCTAAGGTTGAGGGCTCCGGGCAAGTGCCACACTCCACTGCCTTTTCTCTTGGTCCCCCCCAAAGTCTCCTGGGGGACAGCCTGTTGAGCACCTCCCTTCAGACTGTAGAAAGACCTGGGCCCGCCTCCAGGGAAGCGATCAGCGGCCCCACGGTCCCTCCTGACCTTGCTGCCCCTCTGCTCATGCCCTGGCCTGACACCTGCGCTGTTTGCTTGTAGCTTGTTGCCATCTCATCCATTCAACACTTCATGGTTAGTGTGCACAGTGTCCTGTGAAGCCTGCGATACCAACAGTGCATGGTACCGGATGGCATTTGGGCCACTTTGCATTGGCACAGGGGTAGAGAGGGTGCTACAGGGAGAGTCGTCTGAGGGGCAATGAACGTGAGGACCAGGATGCTCCCCAGACTTGGGGCAGCCATCTGGGGCCCCAGGACCCAGCAGCCCCTTCACTGGGGCCTGGGGCCCTCACACACATGCCTGAGCCTCCATCAAACGGCCACCCCAGCATGCCTTGAGGGAGTCTGCTGTCCCCCACTCCATCCCCTGGGGGACACAGACAGCTTTCTACCCAGCTTGTTAAAGTCCAGGACATGGTAGGTGATCAATGTCTGTGGGTCCTGCATTCAGCTGCTGCCAGAGACCCCACCGCAGCCCAGGTGGGGAGGGGCGCTTGTCTTCCCAGAGCTCTGCCGGCCACACACAGACCCCTGGTCTCTAGGGCTGTCCCCTGGCCTGTGCTGTTTCTAGGCCTGTGAACCAGGGTGATCACAGCAGGGGACAGCCGTGCGGGCTGCACCAGGACACGCCCGGGTGTGGGTGAATCCACCTCCTGAACAGCCACACACATTCCTGCAGCTCCTCCTGTGAATCAGTACCGTCCCAGGAGTGAGGGTCACCCTGCCACGCCCTGCCCACCCCAGGACCCACGTGGCTGGAGACCTCCCTCCTCTCCCCCTCTGGCTCCCTAAACCTCATCTCCTCCCCGAGGCCCAGGAAACCTCCCTTTTGATGACTCAGGACCTGTGTGTCTCTCTGCCACTCCTCTGGCAGCAGCAGGGTAGGGAACCTGGGCTTGAGTTCTCAGCAGCCCTGGAGCTGTTTCTCCAGGAGGGGGCAGTCAGTCCTGCAGTGCACAGCAGAGGAGAGGGGACCTGCAGGTGTGTGGGCAGGGTGGCATCTAGGACTCTGGGACCAAAGTTACAGTCTGGCCTTGTAAATAAAGTTTCACTGACAAGCCGCGCTCCTGGGACAGAGTGGAGTCTGCTCTGGAGGCTGGGGGCCAGCAAAGCCTCGGAGCTGTTGCTACCTCAGGCGCTCTGCGGGGCGGGGACAGTGCACTAGAGTTCCCGGATGGAGGAAACGGGACTGTGGGACATCGAAGGGCTCTTCCTTTTGTCCCTCTGTCCGTTACTCACTCCCCACTAAAATAGTCCCAAAGGCTCTTAGAGAGCTTAAAGGATGCCAGTGCTTCTCTCTAATGCAATGCTTTGAGTTCACCCCCAGGGGACCAGGGGTGTCCAGCCAGGCAGCAGAGCCTCAGTGCCGCCACCACACAGACTCAGCACTTTCGTCCCTCTCCCCCTGCAGATGGGACAAACAACAGGGATGACCCAATGAATCCTCAAGCTGCAGCTGATGGCCTTGCTCAGCTGGACACTAACAGCCTCGTGAGAGGAAAAAAGGAAGGGAACCTGGTGAGACGTCCCTCGTCTCCCACAGGTGCTCAGTGCCCACTGTCCCCTGTAGCCCGGAGGTCAGTGTTGTGACTATGCCACCTACAGTTGGGAAACAGCCACAGAAAAGGAGAGAAAACGGCGCAGACCCACAGAGCCAGCAAGACCCTGTGCTGGGTTTTTTAAAGGTCGAGTTCTTTCTTTTTTCCAGTATGGACATTGGCATTGAGATACACTACAACTCTTCTTTAAAAAAAATTTTTTGAGACAGATTTTCACTGTCACTAAATTGTTCAGGCTGGATCCCAGCTTGCAACCCTCCTGACTCAGCCTCCCACAGCGATTACAGGTACGTGTCACTGCTGGACTTGAGAGATTTTTTTTCTCCATTGCACCTTCCCGTGACTGTATAACAAATGCCATAAGTACACCCTGAATCTGCACCATCTGTAAAAGCAGACAAGAACCAGAGCTCACCAGACAAGAACAAGAACACCTGGCACCAGACCTCCCCCATTTACCCCTGCACATCTCCGATGCTTGTCCCTGTGCCCAGAAGGGGACTTCCATTGGCATTGGCATTGGGTGGCATCAACAGCCCTCCTTGCTTCTGAATGTGTTTGACCAGTGGGAGGTAATAGCAGGAGGTGGGCAGCTGGGCAGGAGGCGAGGCTGGGCTGGCTGGTCCTCTCCTCAGCCAGCAAAAGGTCTGTGGGGGCTTTCTCCAACCTAGGGTGTGCAGAGGCTGCCTCAGCTGATGGCCCTCGCTGCTGCACCATTTCTGAATGGTTTCCACCTCCCGCTCCATTGCAAGTGATCATTTTAGTATTAACCTCTGCTTGGTGCCCCTTGGCTCGCATCTGTTTCCCACCAGATGATCCAAGGCCATGCAGGACCCCACAGGTGTGCTGCTGGACAGCCCACTCTCATCCATGGAGGCACAGAGTCCCTCCCTCCTCTGCCTCAGCTTCTCCATCTGAAAGAAGGGGTTGGAGCTCCTGATCCCACAGCACCCTCTGGCTTGATGGCTGCCACTGCCAGGTTTCTGAGCGACTGATTCCAGCCACGTGTGCACAAATGCAGGACAGCATGTCCTGAGAGGCAGGCACAGCCTGGCCATCACTCCCAGGGCAGCATGAGCTTGCCCAGGTGGTGGTGAGCAAAAGTATGAGAGTCAGACTTGGGGTCTCCACTGCACACTGCCCAAACCCCACCGGCCCCTGTCTGGCTGCCCCTGCTCACGGGGGGCCCTCTGAGTCAGTTCTCCATGCTATTAGCATTCCACAGAGGCGACCCGCAAGTCCCCAAGGTGTGAGTGGTAATATATTTTGCCTGGCGGTTTGCAAATGGTCTCACTAGTTAATGGAACTATAAAAATTACTCACAAGAAAAGGTCAAGAGAAATAAAGACAACTTCCAAGCTCCCTGGCCAGTCAGCCTGGGATCCAGAGTGGACAAAAGAAGGCGCAGGGATTGGGGCAGGGCGAGAGCTTCCAGAATTCCTTAGCACGTGGCTTCCAAAGCACGTGTCCTGCACCCCACTTCCCCCACACCACAGGGCACACTGAGCAGATTGCCAGCACCGTTCTAGGAAGCAGCCTCTGATCCAGTTGTCGCTGGATCCAGCTTGGAAATGAAGTGACCTACATCGCAGTGGCACAAGCACCAGTTTTGAGGGGACACACTTAGCATGAGTGACTGCTATGCTCAAGGTCACAGTCCCTCTAAGAGTGTATGTGTGCGTGTGTGCTGTGCACAGTGGAATTCTGAATGATTCCTCCAACATATGCCACTCAGTCCTTTATACTCAACCCCACCCCCATAGCCAGGACAAACCAAAAGAGCAGCCCTCCCTCTGCGCATACCTAGGTGGCTTGGATGGCCACACTTGCCTCCAAGACACCAAGAGAGAACTCCAGGAAAGCAGGACTTCACTGCGGACCTGACAGCCGGAAGCACACTAAGAGCCCACCACTTTCCTGGTCTAGGGCCCCCAAGCCTGCAGGCGACACTTCTCTCCACCTACTGCGGGGGCACAGAGGCCTTTCCTTACTGCCACAGTGTCCTGCTAGCGTTCCTGAGCCCCAGCTCGGCCACTGATTAGCTCCATGACCTTGAGCTACTTCTCTGGGCCTCATCTGGCCCAGAGAGTTTCCTCATCTGTAAAGCAGGTGCTGGTGTACAGCATTACTGCCAACAGTAAACGATTATGCCAAGTACTGAGAACCAGAGGTTAGTTATAACAGGTACCCTTGCTTCTGTTCTTTGCTGTTGTTACCAATATTCTTCCAAGGACTGTGCAGAAGCCTGGACCTCATGGCCCTAGAGTCTGCTTAGGCTCAGAGGACAGAGCAGCCTGAGCCAGGCCTGGAAAGGATTCATTCTCTCCAGGTGGTAAAGGAGGACAGGGGCCCTGGGACCCAGAGACGGGCAGATGGGCACAGGGAAGGATGAGGAGCCCAGCTCTGGTGAATGGCAAATGCCAGGCATGTACGGCCCAGAGAAGTGAGCAGAGGAGGTGGAAGGCCACGGTCCCGGCGCCAAGCCCTGTCTCACAGGGAGGCTCCTGGGGGAAAGGTGAGCTGGGGTGGGTTAGAGGAAGCGATGGCGAATACACACACGTACACACACGTGCGCTCACTCGGCATTTACCAAGCACCTCTCATGTGCTGATTTGGAAACACAGAGGGGACCAGGTGAAGGCAGGGCCTGGCACCACAGGGAGAGCTGGTGCCCTCAAGCCCTGGCAAGGAGCTGTGCACACAGGGACGAGATCTGCACTCCGGTTCCCATGCATGGACACCAGACCTGGGAGCTGGGCAGTCGGATCCAGGTTCCAGCCACTCCCTAGCTGTGTGGCCTCAGACAGGTCATTGTACTGATCTTCCCTAAGCCTTGATGTCCCCATCTGTGGAATGGGGAGTGTGGCCTCCTAACATCTCAGTGTGCTGGAAAACTAAATCATGAATACATCAAACTGCTTAGAACGGTGCCTGGCACAGGGGAACACTGTAATCCTTTTTCGTTTTGTTTTGGGTTTGTTTGTGACATAATGTTGCTTCACAGCTCAGGCTGGCATTGCACTATGTAGCCCAGGCTGGCCTCATAACTCTCCTGCTCATGACGATCCTCCTGCCTCAGCCTCCCAAGTGCTGGAGCACAGGCTGCACCACCACACCCAACCAGCCATCACTTTTTTTGAGGTCCTCTTTTCCACTTCCCTGCTCTGAACACTCACTCTAAAGCATTTATGGAGCACCTACTGTGTGCAAACACTGTACCAGACACTGGAATATGATAGGCAGATGGGCCACAGACCCTGCGTTTGTGGTACCCGCAATATCACCAAGACTGCATGGGGTGAGGGGGTCCCCAAGATGGAGTCTTTCCATATGCTGGGGGACAGCTGACATATGAGGACACCATGAAGAAGGTGACACTCAACCCCCAAGACCACTGAAACAGAGAACTTTACCTCCAGGGAACAGGTGCCTACATACACCTGCCTTCTCCAGCCTGGCCAGCTGCCCTGTCCTCTCCCTGTGGCTCCTGAGTGAGGTTTCCCTCCCCACACTGGGCTCCTCCACTTGCTCACGTTTATCTGCCACATTAGCCTGAACGCACCGCCTCCTCCAGGAAGCTCCCTCTGATTGCACAGCCCACCCTTCCCTGCCCCTGCTGGGCGAGCTCCCTCCCTGTTCCTACAGCACCAACTCCGTCCTGCTTCTCCCCTCCCCCCCAAACTCCCGGAAGGCAAGGAATGGGCCTTTCTCGTCCCCTTTACCTCCCCTGTACCTACTCTGGTCAAAGTCATAGCGCAGTGCTCCATGCACACCCATGTTCACAGCAGCACAGCTCCTAACAGCTAAATCTTGGAGGTGGCCTATCGTCCACCCACTGATGAATGGGTAAAGAAAACATGGCACTTACAACGGAGCACTACTCTGCCATAAAGAAGGATAAACTTGAGTCATTTGTAGGGAAATGCATGCACCCCAAAGCCACAGTGTTGAGTGAAATAAACCAGACACATGAACTTAAATCTCACATGGTTTCTCCTGCATGAGAAACCCAAGTAGGAACAAATCAAAGCACGAGACAAAAGATAGATAATAGCGAACAGGGAGATAGATCTGCAGATGAGAACGGGACCAAGAAATGGAGAGAAGGGAGGAAAAAGGGACACAAAAAGAATGAATATGGCTACGGACGTGTCCCAGCTCCCCGCTAGGAAAGCAATCACATACTGTAAACACGGGAACAATGAAAATAAAAATTTAAAAAAACAAAAAAGCCTTGTTGACTGAATGTGCCGGACTCTGCAAAGGGTCCCAGCCCTGTCCCTTGTCTAGGTCTCCAATGTGGGCAACGAGGGTGGCGGGGGGCGAGATCCCCACATCCCCCCCAGGGGAGACGGCAAATGAATGCTCTTTGGCAAAGCGCTGGGGCCTTTGCTGCGAGTAAACAGGGTCGGACCCAGCAAAGACCAACAGCAAAACTGCAGGTGAGGTAGGGCCATAGCATTCAGCCACCAGCGCCCCCAGACCTCCCCTGCGGCTCTTCCATTCACGGCGGACCCGCCCGGCCTCCCGCTACAGCACCCTCCTGTACGCAGGCCGGGAAGTTCCCTGCGCGGCTGCTGCGGGCCTAGGTCTGCTCGGCGTCGCTCCCACCGCTGGCTTTGTGCAGGCTTTTCCCGCTGAGTTTTCACCCTGCTCCTGTGTCCCCGTGCGGAGCCACAGCCTCAAAATTGTTAATGCTGTCGGAACGCAAGGCCTGAGTCAGCAACCCCAGCCTGCACACGACCCAAGAAAATCTTTTCCTGGGCCTTTTTTCCCCATTTGACAGATGCCAGACTGGTTTTTTTTTTTCCCCAAAAAGACACATTCCAGCTGATTGATTTTTTTCTTGTTGGGAAATTGATCCTCACTACCGACAAGGAAAGCAAAACATGTGGCTTATCGAGCAGTTTTGGTTTTTTTTTTCAACGCTCTGGTATGAAAACCGGTCCCTGGCTTCTGCCTTGTGACTTGCCTTCCCCAAAGGGGCTGTGTCCTTCTTGTGGCCCAGAATCTGAGAAGAGGTGGTGCTGGGAGGACGGACAGGGTGGTCCTGAGCAAACGGAAATGCATCAGTACCAGGATCTCGGGTGGGACCTGGGTCAGACTGGGGGCAAAGGCCCCACCCCACCACGAGGCTGGACCAACAACACACAGCCTGAGTCAGGGTTGCCAGGGCTACACAGGAGAAGGGCAGCAGAGTGCTGCCAAGAGTGGGGTCTCTCCCAGCAAGAGCCCAGATCCCCAACTCTTCATCCCCGTCATCAGTGCTTTGCAAGAGGCAATACAGGTTGGTTCTCACATGCACTGACCTCAAGGAGTTCAGCTGACACTCAGCATACAGGGGCTGAAAGGACCAGCCAGTAACGGGCCCTAAATCAGGCATGGGGACATGCACCTGTAATCCTAGTATTAAAAGGACAAGGTGGGAGGATTGCCATGAGTTTGAGGCGAGCCTGGGCTACACAGCAAGTGCAAGGCCAACCTGAACTATGGAGAGAGACCCTGTCTCAAGAAACCAGACAGAAAAAACACAGTGCCAGCTTCCCGTGTGGTGCTGCTCCCTCCCCTACCCGCCCCACCCCCACTCTGCTGGGCTCCTCTGATAGCAGCTACCAGTCCTTCTGTTCCAATCTCCATCAATGGCATCCGTCTCCAAGAATGGCCTTCTCCAGGCTGAGACTGGTAGAGGCCTCCATGGGGACAAAGTCTTGCTGTATAGTTCAGTCTGGCCTTGAAATCACCATGGAGCCCTAGCTGGTTTCAAACACACAGGGATCCTCCTGTCTCAGCCTCCTGGTGCTTTCTGCAGCAAAATGTTAAATGCCCGAGCTGCCTGACCCAAGCTGAAATCACATCTCCTCACTAGACTTCCCCAGAGCCTGCCCGGTAACAAATCCCTGGGCCTTTGCACATGCTGGTCTCCCCTGCTGCCTCCTCCTGGCTGACTCATCTCTCAGATCTCACTTCAAATACCACCTGCTTTAGGAAGTCATCCTTGGCCACCCTCAGTAGAGCTAAGACACTGATGACCCTTCTCTGCAGCAGCGCCCCACACCATCCTGGCACAGGTCACCAGTCGAGGTTGGTTCTTTGTCTCCAGCAGGGGTCTGGGAGCCTCTGCAAGGAGCACCAGCCCCCAGGGAGTTGGTTCTCTAAGGGACCCGAGAGGCAGCCAGCGACAGCAATGGCGACAGGAGACGCAGCTTGTGAGCAGGGAGTGGCCCGGCCCAGTGTCCTTCCTTGGAAGCTGATCACTGTCTGGGGCAGGCAGTGAGGCCGCTGTCACTGTACATCCTGTGCAATGACAGCCACCAGCGTTTCCAAGTCCTGTCCCTGCCACATCCCCTGCGGTGAGCATTGCATGGTCCTGCTGATTTTAAATCTCCCTCCCAGCAGACGCTAAATCAGGAGCTATTAGCACCGCTGATTTAGGGCTTTAATAACAGCAACAGAAAGCGGACGGACGTGGGAGGCTGCTGGGAAGGTCGCTGTCGGTGGCTCCTGCCTCTCTGCACATCATCCAGCCCGCAGGTCCAAGACTCCCGTCTCTGGGGAAAATGTCAACGAAACGGTATGGCTTTCGTGGTGTAGCTAGAGGTGGGTCTTGCTGAGCTGTGGTTAGGGACGTCCTCCTCCCCCCAGGGACTCGGGCTTCTCTTTAAACAGACCCTTTGCCCCAGCTTGGAAGCTGAGAGGTCCCTGCCTCAGATCCATGGTTGCCCTTGGTTGGTGGGAGCAGCATGGGGATGGCCCGGCAGGGGGTGGGGCCGCTGCAGTCTGATGTCACAGGCGCTGGGAAGGCCTTGTCTGTCCTAACCAGAGCCATGGGCACCAGAGGACAGAGGCCCTGGCTGCCATCCTGCCCTCAGCCCAGTACTGTGCAGTGCTTGGGGGACGCTCGCTGATCACTTAGCCCCAGAGATGGGGTCCCCCATGCTGCCTGAAGGGACGATGCCCATGGGGACCACTGCCCGATACCAGAAAGCTTGAAAAGGTGGGATTTTTTTTCCCCTGGGGCACAAAAGTAACCTTTTCAACACATAAATGATGTTGTTTCATACTCTCCCTGCCCCAGAGGGCATGAAGGACAGGAAGGCAGCAAAATATTTCACCCAGCAACAGAAACACCAAAAGGCTGAGTGACAGCTTGTGGGTTGCCTTGGAACCGGCCCCACCCCACCCCCCAGAGCCTGCAGGCAGGGCCTCTACTCACTAATGCGGGAACACAGCCCGGGTTCCTCCCTAGTCTTCCTCCTGGGAAGGAGAGCAGCGATGCTTCCAGGGCCACGAGCACACACAGCACCACAGCGCAGATAAACGCAGAGGGAGAGCAGAGCGGCTGCATGTGAGCTCCCAGGAGCCGAGATCCCTGTGCTCAGGCTCTGACTCCAGCACTTCTGGGCTCTGGGCAGCGGCAGGTTACCTGGTGCCGGTGTTCCCCACCTGTGGGGAGGGACGGGCACCTGCTATGCACCTTGCAGGTCGAGGCAGCCTCAGCAAACAGCAGAGGGAAGAGGGCAAAGGAACAGGTGAGGAGGGCCAGGTGGGGCCATCACGGCCGCTCCTAGCACTTCACAGGGGTTTGCACAGAGCCTTCATCTCTGGTTTCTTCTCTGTCCCTGCCCTACTCTGTGCGGCTCTCACAGTCAGGATCACTGCTGGACACAGGTGTGCAGTCTGGGAGGAAGAAGGGCAGCCCAAGGTCACACATCAAGGTCATAGCAGCATCCTAGTCAGAAGCTGGTTTAACAGCCCACTGTGGCCACAGAAGATCCCAAATTGTGTGGCAGTCTTGGCCCTGTAAGGCCTTGTCCTGAGGTCAGTGGGTCCTTTCTTGAGGGGAGACACAGGACAGTGACTCTCACATCACGGCCCAGTCACACAGAAGTCTCAGGGCCAGCACTGTTACCTTCAGCAACAATGACACCATTACACCTCCAGCCTGTGCTCCAGGTCCCTGCCTGCGCCGGCACCAGTCCAGCCAGGGACCCTGGGCGCCTGGAGACTCAGTCCCATCCACCTGTTCCATCCCATCCTGGCCTGTCCCCAGCACTCCAGCCACCCCATCTCCTGGTTTTAGTGTGTTCACTCCTCTCCCCATCTCTCCCATCCTACACTGTCACCCCACCCACAGCCCTCCTCTCTTCTGTGAGATCTGCAGTACAAGCCCCACACACCCCTTCCCCCACAGTCCCCATTGAAAATGCTGTCTCAGCTGGGCCTGGCGGCACACACCTGTCACCTCCATAGCCAGCTGCAGAGTTTGAAGCCATGTAATTCAGGCCAACCACAATTACAGAATGAGACTCTGTCTCAAAAAAACAAACAAACAAACAAAATACATATATATATATATATAGACACCCAGCCATCTCTGTTTGGGGCCTACTGTTCTTCAATAGGCTGGCAGCTTCGTGGAAGCAGACACCCCATCTCTTTTGCACCCCTAACATCCACCCCAGGCCCCAGCTCTGAGCCCAGAACACAGGAAGCACTCGAGACATAGAAACTAAATGAACATCCTTTAGCCATCTGAGTACACATGCTAACTGGATGACCTTTCTGTCTGAAAAGGTGCAGTAGTTACTGTCACATGAAGGCCATTGTGGGGTTGGATATGAATAACACCTTATATGCAATGTAATGATGTAAAAACCCCACTCAAGTCAGAGCCCACAAGTCAACCCTGCGAGGCAGGTGTTATCCTCCATACAATTCCCAGCAAGGTGAGGTCACCAGTCCAGCTTCACACATTCACTGAAGTATACAAAGTAGAGCTGCATTGCCGTCTGCTCTGATCAAGCCAGACCTGCAGCCCTTCCTACATTCCAGAGAATGACAGGGGAGCTGGGAATGATGCTTTGATAGATTGTGAGCTCCCTGCCTTGGTTACTTTTCTCTCTTTGCTGAGACAAAATACCTGATGCCCAAAATTAGAGAAGGAAAGGTTTCTTTAGCTCACAGTTTGTGGAGGTGCCAGTCCATAATCAGCTGACTCCAAAGCAGAATTGCACATGGCAGAGGGCAACATTTCATGGCAGCAAAAGACAGCAAAAGCAACAAAAGCAAAAAGGGAGGAGCACATGGAGAAAAGACTCTTTCTGTCCCTTATACTGTATGTAGGCCATACCCACATAGCACTCACACCCATAACCCCAGCATTGGGCCCATGAATCATTCACAAACTCTAGAAGCCTGCCCCCATGACCACAGGAGGCTTTGGGGGGACATCCAGACTCAAACCATAACACTCCCTGAGTGGGAAGCAGGAGGGGCCAGGTGCAGCTAGATGGAGACCACTGCTGGACCCAGAAGCAAAGGGTCACCAGAGGTCAGCTACACAACGGGGACCCTCGGATGGCCTTGCCCAGGGAAAGAGGACAAGCATGAAGGACACAGCAGAAACACCCGAGGGGAACATTAAGCAGGAAGGGAGCCTTAGTTCGGTCCCCTCAGCTGTGATGCTCAGAGGCACAGCCATGTCACCACCTCCTCCAAAGGTCCAGTGAGCTCAGATCAGCTCGCCAAGCCCAGGGCTATCACCTGGCTCACACCTGTGATCCCAGCCCTCTAGGAGGCTGAGTCAGGAGGATAGCAAGTTGGAGCCCAGTATGACCCTGTCTCAAAACAAATTTAAACCACACTGGGGATATAGCAAGGTGTGAAAGCCCTGAATCCAATTCACAGTACACAAAAGGAAAGAAAAAGAAGGGTCCCCTAAAACCAAATCCGTCTTGATGACAGCAGCGGTTCATGGGTACAGCACCAGCCTCTGTTTGAAGGGGCTGTTTTAATTCCTCAAAGCCCTTGCTGGTCAAAGGGAGCCCCAAATGATCTGTGAGTCCTATGCCCTCTTGTCACCCACAGAGATAAAAACATACTCAAGACCCTATGGGGGCCACAGGGAGAACAAGGAACAGTGCCACACTGAGGCGAGCTGCACAGTGCACAGGGCACCAGAGTCTGCTCCAAGCTCTGGAGAGGGGAGGCTCCTGGCTGGGTCCAACTGCACAGCCAGGACAAGGCAGGGCCACCAGCCACCGAGAGCATGGGGACCCAAGTGGCATGACCTTGAATCAGGAGGCGTGGGGCGACCACGAGGGTGGCAGGGCTGACTTCAGATCAAGTGTTCCCACCTTCCTGGTACTGGAGATTGAACTCAGGCCCTTCACACTGAGCTACATCCCCAGCCCCTTTTATTTTTTGAGACAGGGTCTCCCTGAGTTGCCAAATTGTCCAGGAGGGGCTCAACCCTAGCACCTCGGCCTCCCGAAGTGCCAGGATGACAGGCGTGCTCCACCATACCCGACTCAGAGCCAGTCTAAAAGCCGAGCGCGCATCAGGATCATTTGCCTGAACCACTGGAAAGCAGGAAGTCACCGGGCAGACTCTCCAGGGTGCGAATTCCCGCTCGTTGGTGGGAGAGACTCTGAGAAGCTGACATTCAGCAATTTGTGCACTGTCTCTCTTCTGAAAATCTCACTTCTGTCAACACCATGGTGGGAGTGCAGCCAGTCCCTGGGCTGGCACAGCTTGTAGGAGACTCTTAACTCTGGAGTTGGGGAACCTCCAGATGGACCCCTCCACTGGGGGTGGGGGACTTCCAGACACTTCCCTGGCCTCTCTGTGCTTTGCTTCCTTGTCTTTCAAATGGGACAAAGAAAACCTATTGCAGCGTGCAGCTGCAGGGCCACAGGTGCCCCTGGCTCATGCTCTGAGTGGCCCTTGATAATCAGCGGTGAAAAGTTATCATCTAGAAAGGGACCCAAGGAATAAATCCATCATCCCACCAGCTGGGGAGGTGGGGACAGAAAGGGCCACTTGGGGGGAAGGATATTAATGATCCTGGCCAACCAGAAGTCCCTTATCACCTTTAATTCTCCCAGAGGGAGCCTGTCCAGCTTGAGTTATCTTTGGTGGGAAGGAAAAGCAGCTCTGGCCCTTTTAACCTAACACGGATCATAGAGCAGAGAAAATATAACAGCCCCAAACCACTAAGCACGCTCAACTCGATTCTCCCAGCCCTGCCAAAGAGGCCGCAGTTAAGGCATGACATGTATATTTTCTGCAGGAAGTGGAAGGCCTCCCTGCTGGGCAGAGATGGAGGCAGAGGGTCTGGGAAGCTGGCAGGGCACTGACCCAGGTGACTTCAGAGACAAGCGCTGGCCAGGACAGATGGGCTCAGGTGGTGACCCTGCTCAGGGTGTCTGGGGCTGTGAGGTTACATGGCTGCAACATCTGCACGAAAGCAGCGAGTCTCCAAATTCCCCCAGATGGTGGAGCGCTCCGGAGAAGCAGCTGTCCCCCTGCTGGGCCATATGGCTCCCCTTGCTCCCCCTTGCTCCTCGCTGGCTCTGGGAAATGAGGCTGCCTTCTGCAGGCGATTGCAGATCTGTGAGCTGCTCTGTTCCCAGCAGGTAACTGAGACCTCCAGCAGGGGATGTGTGGAAGGTTTGCCCTGCAAAAGCTGTACGGTAGAAGTCCATGTGGGGGGAGCAGAGGCTCCAAAGGAGCTTCCCAGAGCCAGCTACTACTTCTCTGTGCCGGGCAGAGCTGGGTCTCACTCTCCAGCCAAACTTGCCCCAGGATTCTGGCCTAGAAGTGACTTTCAGAGATCACCTGTCACCCTGTGACAAAGGTTGATTCATCCCAGACAGGTGGAGCGGACCCATTTCACCCCTGTGCACCGCTTGTGTTGTAAAAATCACTAGCTTCTGTGTGGAGTGGTGATGCACACCTGTAATCCCAGCACTCTGGGAGGCTGAGGCAGGAGGATCACAAATTTGGGCCCAGCCTGGGCAACTTAGTGCCTTAGCAAGATTCTGTCTGGAAATCTAAAAATATAAAAGGGCTGGGGATTGCAGTACAGTGTGAAGGCCCTGGGCGAATGCCCTCAGACAGGAAAAAAAAAAAAGAAGAAAAGCTCGTGTTGTAGGACTGAACAGATCTGAATAGAAAATTACTTGGTGAGCAGATGCTTCCTGGAGCCCTGGGCTCCTCTCTGAGGTTCTCAGTCCTCACTGTGGTCGGATGCCTGCAGGGAACCTGGAACCCTGAGGACTATGCTTTTCGTCTCCACTCCCTGGGTAGAAACGTGGCGATCGGTCCTGTCCTAGCATGAGCAGAGTGGAGGCGCCAGGATGGACAGGACCTGGTGTCCTGGGTCAGCATGGCTGCCATCCTTTCTAAGGGAGCTGGCATACCCCGCCTCTGCCCGCCACACTCGGGGCTCCTCCCAGATGCAGTCATTGTCCCATCCTCTGTCTGCAGCCTGGCAGTGCCACTCTGCATCCTCTGGCCACCTCCCCCAGCACTTTACGAAAACTCCCCCTCCCTTCCTCACCAGCCTGAGTAGAAGATGACTGGTCACCCCCATCAGACCCATGAGGAAACTGAGTCACAGAGAAGATAAAACATCAGGTTCCTCCAATCAGACTTCACCCCAGTAGGCATGGGAGCACAAAGTACAGACAGACTTGGGGTGGGGTGGGGGTGGGGTTCTCCATGCAGCAGGGGTCACACCAGCTCCACCCCATCAGCAAAGCACTGTCCACTTCAGCCTCTGGGGAAGCCAGGAACAGGGCTTTGGAAGGTGGCCTTGGAGCCCCTGAGTTTTGAGCCACCAGCTCTAATGAAGACGACGATGCCAGATGCCGGGGTTTGAATTCCAGTTCTATTGCCTCATTCCTATGTGACTTGGGGCAAACTACACAACCTGTCTGGGCCTCCATGTCAGCCTCTGTGAGATGAGAAAGGTCGCAGTACCTGCTTCACAGGAATGCTAGGAGGATGAAATGAGTTAACACGGAAACGAAGCCTAGCATGTCGTTTGTGCTACAAAAGCCTTAGCTGTGTGAAACCGAGGAAGGGATGATCTTTCTCCTGCCAGCAGGGCCAGGCATCGGTCAGGGCAGTATGATTATAAAGCCCACCCCACTCCCACAGGGCACAGCTAAGCCTCCTTATTGGTGAATGACCCAGGGAGGGGTACGAGGACCTCAGCCTGTCAGTAGGCCCAGCAGGGTCACAGCATGAGGCCCCTAAGCTGGTGCCAAGGAGACCTCAGCCAGGAGACAGGATCTGTTCCTTTAAACTTCTGGTCCTGGTGGATCAGGCAGTTCAGCTTTTCCCGAGTCAGTCTGACCCAACATCCTCCAACCCCTATGTCCCAGCTGGGGCCGTGGGTGAGTACTTAGGGCCTCTGAGTCACTTCCGGCACGTTCTCAGAAGATAAAGGGTAGCACACTCAACCTCTGCTCTCTGAGAAGGCAAGTGTCCCAGAAAGGTAGATCTGATCCCCTGGGATCTGTCCTCAATGTGGCCGATAGCCCCAGACAAGCTCCTCTGACCTGAGTGGCCTTGCAGAGCTCAGACTGGCCCTGGAAGTCCTGCACTGCCACCCGGCCAAGGGTTGACAGTTCCAGAGAAGCTGTGCGGGTCTGTGACAGCAGCAGCTCTGTGCTACTAAGCTCCTGAACCTTGCATTGCTGGGAGAGTTGTCAAGGAGAACAGTGGGCCCTTCCCGCAACCACCGCTGCCCTTGGCACTGCCTAGAGCCTCAGCTCGCCGGTCTCACCGTTCTCTTCCAATCTGCTCCCTCCAACTCCTCCTTCAACTCCTATCACTAAAGAATGCATTTGCCAAGCAGCCACCAGAACCTTGCTTCAGTCTCGGGTCTCATGTTCCCATTACCCGTGGGCTCCAACATGAGCAAAACCTGCTTCGCAGTCCCCAACACTGAAACTCATTCATGGAACCCTGGACCTCACAGGTCCTTTTATGTGACAGACAGCCACTCAGCCCGGAGAGGCAGAATCCGGTGTCCAGTCACATGGAAAGATGATAGCCGGTCCAGTGATGAGGACTCCAACTCTATCAGCAGGACGGGCCCAGGCCCCACAGGGTGGTCCCCACCAGAGGCCAAACTCGACTTTCCCAACCTGGACTCAGTTGCCGCCACAAGCCGGTGGAAGGGCGGACTCTCAGACAACAAATGCTGCCTCCTGCCCCAGGACAGGAGGCTGCACCTCCAATCCCAGCTGTCCCATCAGGCACCAGATGGCCCTGGACTTCAGGGCTAAAGGCTTCAGCTAGATTCAAGGCAGGCAAGCAGCACAGAACACGGCCACAAACCTCCATCTTCCCAATGGAAAGGAAGAGCCGTGCCCTGATTAGCAAACATGGGGTGGGCCCCCACATCTACAAAGCCAGAGTGTGCCCCGGGGCCTGCACCTGCCCCTTGCTTCCATGGCCAGAGACAGGAGCCCAGACAGGGGAGAGCAAGCAGGAAGAGGAGCTGGGAGAGACAGATGGAAGCTCTGGCCCTGCCAGGCTCCTGCCCAGCATCGATGCTCCCAGTGCTTTCTGGAAACCCATTGTGCGCAAACAAGATTAAAAGGGACAGCAGAACAAAGCATCCATCTCTCCAACAAAGGCCCCTCCACTTAGTAAATGAGGAGCTCTTTCCACCTGACACATTTGTAAAGGGAAATCTTCAATTAGCAGACGCTGGTAGGGTAGACAACAAAAGGTCCGGCCTGCGACTTGCTTCTCGAAGCCGAGCGGGCACTGAAGTGGTTTTGCATAACAGAGATACTCTTCTAGTCCACAGAGCCTAGGGGATCCTTTATGGAGGACTGGGCCATTTGAGCCCTGAGGCTGTTTCAAAGAGATTTTTCTGCACTTCTGCATTTACCTTGCCAAAAGCTGAGCTGAGCTGAGCGGACAGAGCTCTGTAAATCTCCCTCACCACTGATTTATGGGCAGGACTCTGTGGTTTGTCCAGCGGGTAGGTCCTTGTGGACAGGCGCAGGCCAAAGCTTGGGTCCCCACACTTGGCCATACCGAAGGGATGGAGGCTGCTTTTACATAGGAGCCACTCTGCTCCCACATTTGGGACTTTAGCTTTCTTTCCAGCCGGGTGCAGGAGACAGGTGACTCCAGCCAGGGACAGTTCGGTGGCCACAGGAGGAAGGAGGCCTCTTTGGCCTTTTCTCTTCTTTCCAGGTCCCAGCTCTTGCCCTTGGCTCCAGGTCCAACTCATCCTGCATGATGAGACTAAAGATGTCGTTGGCCTGCCCCTGCCCATCCCTGCAAGAGCGAAGGAGCTGTTCTGGCTCCCTTGGTGACAATTCTGTGCCACTGGCTGCTTGAGAAAGGAAATGGGAAAGGACAATGGGGAGGGGACTCTGAGCAGAGAGCAGGGTGACAGGAGTACACTCTCCAGCATGCTTGCATGTGCTGGGGCTTTTGCACTGGCAGACACACGACACGCACAGGCAGCGGGTAACACGCAGAGGACGCACACCTGCCTGCACTCATGGAAGGGTGTTCAGCACCCACCTCGAACCCTGACACATGGTCCTACTTGTGTCACAGGAAGGCCATTGCCTGCCCGGCTCTTCCCAAGGGCCTGGCTTGTCCATATATTCAAAGATACTAACTAATGCCACCCTGTTCCACAGCTGAATAAACAAGGGCACAGAGAAGTTAGGTAATTTGCCAAAGTCACACAGGCAAGTACACAGCAAGCCATCTGGAAGACCCACATCCCTGATGTGGTACAGCATCATGACCCTGCCCTTCCTCAGGGGTCCAGACCCACTGCAGCCCCCTCAGCCAGCAGAGGCCCAGGGAGGCCAGTCTAGGATCACACTCAGGCCAAGGGAGGGCACCGAACCTCAACTAATACAGTTCTCTGGCTCTCCGTGCTAAGGGGTCGCCTGCCCTGCCAGTCCCAGCCTCACCTTCTAGGACCCAGCACCTGCAGCGCCTCAGGTTAACTCATTTTCCTCTCACCCCAGCGGCCAGGGAGTAGGGACAGAAGTACGGGGACCACGCTCACAGCTCTCCACAGTCCCGAGGGACACATGTGCAGTGCGGGTGTGGGGGGTCCTGCTCTCCGGCAGGGCCCAGCCACCACCAAGGATCTCCAGAGGCTGCAGTGGCCACCAGAAGGCAGAGGGGGCCTGGGATGCCATTTCCATCCTTGTGGGAGGCACTCAGTCACTCTGCATCCAAGACCAAGCCTCAGAGGGGACTTAGGGCCTGACATGACAACACCGTCACCAGCCACTCTTCTGAACCATCCCTGCTACAGGGGGCAGGAGGAAGGAGGTGCTGCCAGGCCCACCCTGCACCCTCTCTCAAGGCTCCCTATGGCTTTGAGTTCAGCTCCAACCCAGAGCAGGGCCCTGGGCTCTGGGACAGAGGGCTCAGTTCCCAGAGCAGGGCCCTACAAGCGTCACACAGAACAGCAGAGCAGCAGGGAGCCCCAGGGAGGGAGAGGAAGAGGGGCACTCAGTGCTGGGTGGGACAGAGGGGAGCAGTACTCAATGACAGGACTGAAGGAGCCCCAGTGTGGAGGGCCAGGGGCGGCACCCCGAGTGGGCGGAGGCGCCAGGTCATGTGTTCTGAGCCACTGTGGACTCTGCAGTGACGCTTGGAGCTTCAGCTAACTCAGCCATCGACTTTTCCCAGACACTCCTCCACGCCAGGCACCTTCCCAGGGGTAGAGGTGTCAGCTGTGAACACCATCAAAGTCCCTCATCCCCACGGAGGCTCCAGCCCGTGGAAAACAGATGTAGAGGACAGAGAGCGAGGCCAGGGAGGGGACAGCTGCTCCGAGAGGAAAAGCCCCACACACCCTGCCCCGGGGGGCACATGGCTGGGCAGTGGCAGGGATGCCAAGGCTTCCTACATGCAGGAGCAAGGAGAACGACAAGGTGGGTGACAGTTAGCTGGGACAGGCTGCATGGGACCTGCGGAGAGCACCAGAATCTGCCACAGCCTGCCAGGTAGACGCAGAGGTGTGGAGGGGAGGCAGAAGACAGGAACAGGCTTCTGGGGACACCTTACTTCTTCTCTGTTACTAGCCTAGGACCCTCAGGAGGGGACTTAGGTACAAGCCTGGCTGGTCCTACTCTGATCAAGGCTTCTTTAGAGGCTTCTCTTCATCTGCAGTAATTTATCTCATTCTCACAACAGTGCAGAGGGCTAGTGCTCAGTGCAGCCCCATTTCATAGATGAGAAAACTGAGGCTTGGAAAGGGTCACACAGCTGGTAGGTAAAGTGAATGGGATTCAATCTCAGGCTTTCAAAATGCCATCTTAATCACTGCCCAGTCCCTGTCCTTCTAGTTCCAGTTTATCTTCCAGAACCCACCTCACCCATGGTGTCCTCCTGGATGGCTTATCCTCCTTCTCCAGGCAGAGTTCACTGCCCAGCCCTGGAGAGCCCTCAGCACTGGAGTAGGAATCTGCTCACCCATGCACACATTCAATAATCACGGGCACCAAGTGCCAGTCCTGGGCCTGGCTATGGGCAGCAGCCATGGGGGAGATGCAGCCCCTCTGCCCTGAAGCTTGGCTCTGAGCAGGATGGACGGACAGGTGAGGTGTCATTGAGAACCACCAGTGGGACAAGATAGGCAGAGGCAGCCTGGAGACAGGATGGATAAATGCACAGAGAACTGACAGTCACCTGGCTCCCAAACACTCACGACCCAGAGGGAAATGAGGGGAATCCAGGGAGACTGCTGGGCACTATGGGCCCCAAACCCAAATTCACCCATGCTATAATCTATAGGGCCCGAGAAGTGCTACCTGGGGGACAAGGACAGGTCTGCAACAGTTCTGGTTCTCAGGGCTAAGGAATTAACTGGCCTCAGGCTCACACATCAGGCTCAGGGAGTCTGGTGGGTCTCAGTCACTACCTGGAGCTCAGCCACCACAAGCACTGCAGTCCATCTTCCAACCCACAGACAGAGGCCAGATCGACTCGGACCACTCAGCCAGCAGCGACCTATCTGGGTGGCCAGGCAGCCTGGTGACATCTTTGCTGCCTACTGAAATACTGTGGTAGCATCTCCCTAGTAACCCAGACCCCTTGGACTCAGCAGTGTTTGTAAGGAATTTGGGCCTAACAGTAACAAATGTGACGGAAGGTCGGACAGACAGAAAGATGGATGGCCACCATTCTGGGCAGCAAAGCTCAGCACCAGGTGTTGGGGACTCATGGGACTGGTGTCAGCACAGTTTCTGGTGACAGCAGCAGGTGAGATTCCCTGGAGAGGAGCCAGCAAGGAGTCCTTGTCCCTGGGAACTATGTGTGAGAGCCCTGCGTGCACACACACGCACATACCAGCCCCCCAGATCCATAACCACTTGTTCCCTCATCCCTGGCGCCCATCAGGATCTACCTTGGCAATATTTTGAAATCACACCAGTGCATCTTTAGTCTCTTTCTTTCCACGACTCCTCACCTGTCCTGTGACCGACCCCACTTCTCTCTTCCGGCCCTGGGCCCTCCTGCTGAGAGAAGGCTCCCAGTAGGAGGGGGACAGCGCTGTGTAGGTTTGAGGTTCCCTCTATCCAGATTCCTAGTTGGCCAATGTGGCCCTGTGGACAGGCCACTTTGTCTCTCTAAGCTTCGCCTCTGTCTTCTATAAAAGAACTGTAAGTACTGGTGCCCCTGCCCGAGCTGAGCGGGTGAACTGAGTGTGAGCAGGCTGAGTGAGCAGCAGTACACCAGCGTTGCCACTGTCACTGCCAAGTGAGTGATTGGTCTCCAAAAGTACTGAACTAAATGCCACAGGGTCTCGACACAAAGCCCTGCCTCACCGCTCACTGTAAACCAGGGCAGACCCAGCAGCCAGGCAGGGAGGGTTAATGGGCTACAAAAGTGCCCCCCAAAGACAGGACAGGTATTTTTAAAACTACACAGCTGAGCTCTAAGGAGAGACTGGTAAATCGCTAAGTGAGAGAAAAAGGAGACCTTTACAGCAAGCCCAGGGACATGAGACCCGGCCACAGCCACACCTCCCGCCCCAGCCTCCGCGGGAGCTGGGAGCCGGGTGTGTAACCTCCACACAGGGCGGACGTGGCCTTGGGAGTTAGTTGCCAGTGCCCTGTGGGGGGAACTTGGACATGCTGCCCATCAACCTAGGGATAAATCGGGGGACTTAGATGACGGGAAAGATGTCCCATGAGGAGAAAGCAAACCAGGAGAGGGGGTGGGGAGTGACCACTAAATGGGTCTTATTTGGGGTAATGAAAACATTCAGGAACAGGACAGAGATGGCACCTCTACAAGGGTGGTGTCCCAAATTTCACACTGAATTGGAGTAAAAACTTTTTTTTTGTACCGGGAATTGAACTCAGGGCCTCGTGTTTGCCAGGCAGGCGCTGTGCTACATCCCTGGCCCTTGTATTGTACACTTTGGTGTGATGTGAATTTTTATGTTAATTAAGCAGGAAAAAAACCGAAAAAACCTCAAGCCCTCACTGCACACAACATGGAATCTAAGCCGAAGTAAAGAGCAATCCTGAGCCAGTGAAAAACCATAAATATGAGAAAATGCAAGGCTGATATGCAGGGCCCTTGCACAACCAGCACATAGAGGAGGGAGAAAAGGGCTCAGGAGGTCAGAGCAAAACAACCACGACTTATGAGAAAACCACCAACCGTACCAGCAACTCGGCAAGCATCACAAACAAGAGAATTGATAGATCCTCCAGCAACACAGGCTAACAGAGCTGAAAGCTCAGTTTGAGACAGAAGTATCTGAAAGAGACTATAAAAGAAATATGTTTAAAATAATTACAGCAATAAAAGAAGAAATAGAATGCATAATGAAAGAATAGGACACTGCGGAAAGAGAACACGCATATCTGCAAAAGAACCAATAAAACTCCTAGAAAGGAAACACAAAGTCACTGAAATTAACATCTCAACAGACAAGTTAATTAGCAGAGCTCTGGGGTCTGAAAAATGGATCTGAGGACCTTTGCTCAAGATGCTGCACGGAGATAAAGGTGAAAAATGAGAATTCAGGAGGGACACAGGACAGGGTGAGCATGTCCAACATGCTAGAGGTCAACGGAAAAGGATTCAGAGGACAGAGGGGAGGCAAGTTTGGAAATATAGTTGAGAGTTTTCCAGAACTACTGGAGGACATGCGTCTTTAGCCTGAAGATGTCTTTAGCTGGAAGAAGCAAGTGGTGTAAATAAAAATAACTCCACACGGAGACACATCCTGGAGAAACTGCTGAGCTATGCTGAGCTGACAAAGTCCAGAACTCAAAGGACCCACACTGACACTGTGCCGAAGATGAGAGAGAGAGAGAGAGAGAGAGAGAGAGAGAGAGAGAGAGACTGAAATCCTCAAGGGAATCAAAACTGATCAAGATCTCACATACTTGGGCACAGTTCCTCAGAGCAAATGTAATCAGTATGTATTACAAACCTACATAAATAAAAACAATTTTTTTAAATGTGAAAAGCCAATCACTCAAGCCAACACTAATCTGCACAGGAAAACCAGCTTCTAATGTGTTATAGAACAATAGTCAAATGGTGTTGCTCTTCTTTCATTTCCTTCTGTGAACTTTTGGCTTGTTCTGTCTTGTAGGCTTTATTTCCTACATGGGCATTCAACCTGTGCTGGCCCCAAAAAGCCATCGTTATTTTGTCTTTTCAGTGACAACAAAAAATCCTCAGACGTTACAGGCAGCTGAAGCAGCATTCGAGAGCGAGGCTAACTCGCCCCAGTTCTAGATAAGGCAGCAGAGTTGACTGTTCATAGAGCTTCCCTGCCACAGCAACCACCAAGATCCTGCACGAAAAGGCAGGCTGACCCTGCCAGGTCCACTGCAAGGACAGATTATGAGCAAAGAAATGAATAAACATGAGTCAAATGTAAGGACTAATTTAAATTGAAGTAATCAAGTGTATGAAAGAGTAATACTGAAATGCAGTACCTGAATCCCAATACTGGGGCAAGGAGCTCGCTAGGTTTAAATCTTAAATCTCCCCCTGCACTCCATCTCTCAGGCCCTGCCCTACTGACCGCCCCTCAGCTGGCACAGCCCGCCTCGAGGGCCAAACTGACTCTGCGTCCCAACTCCCAGTCGCACCACCCATCCCCGCGTATGCGCCTGGGGACTCAGGTTAGTTTTTCCGCTTCTGGGTGTTGGGGAAAGCCACGCTGCAGTCCAACCGGCCGCTGGAAGGGCCGGAAGACAGCCGTGCAGCTCTGTTCACATTAACTTCACTTCCGGAAATGGGAGAGAGGGAGCTGGGCAGACAGAAGCCCCTCCCTGCTGCATACAAGGAGAAGCCCTGAGTGCTCAGTGCCCAGGGGACATACCTGTGGGCCTCGCTCCACGTACCCATACACAGAGGGCCTGCACAGAAACTGGCCCTTTGCATAATGCAGCCTGGAATTTCACAAAGCGAGGCCCCAAGGGTCCCTGGAAACCTGCACTGGCAATCACAGGTGAACTTGTTGGAAATGCAAATTCTCAGCCTACTAGGTAACAAGCCCCTCAGGTGGCAACTTCCTGGGCAATGGCACTGTCCATAGTCCGACCCACCTTATGAGGTATGCAAGAAGACTTTACCACAAGCTGTGAGCCAGGAGTACATCCCGGGGGGCTTGTGATGGGCTGTAATACTGCTCACTGGATATTTCAGACTAGCAGAGCTCTCTTCTCTGTCTCTACAGCATGCCAGAGACTTGTGATCCTCAGTCGTGGTCCACAGTGAGGTTGGTAAGGAACAGGCACCAGCTAGGCCACGAGAGGCACAAGATAAGAAAAAGGAATAAAAGCACTGCTGTTTTAAACCACTGGGATTTGGGGCTTTGTTTGTTGTTGTAGCACAACCCAGCCGATCTTGTCTGATACCAGGCTATGATTTTCTAAGAGCAGATACTATACAAGTAACAAGTGGGGAATGAGGGGCAGACTCAGCTGTATTTGCAGATGACCAGAGGGGAGAGGTTCCAGTCCAGTTCTGTTGAAGCCAGAGGCTCCCTGTCCCTCATGGAGAAGGAGGGACACAGGGATGGGGGCTGAAGCACCAGGCTGGCAAGCTTCTCCCATTTCTCCCTCTTGCAAGTTCCTGGCCCCTGGTTCTGCAGGGCTGGCTGCTTCCCCATGCCTACCCCCATTGCAATAAGCAGGAAGGAGCAGGTGCTGGTGACAGATGACCCTATCTGTGACAGGCTGAGCTCCGTCTCACCAGCATTCACGGGTTGAAGACTTTATCCTGGGGGACCTCAGGACACCACTTATTCAGAAACAACGTCTTGCAGACTGCAACTAAGTGAAGATGAAGCCATTAAGATGGGTCTGATTCCAATGCAATTTCTGTTCTTATTAAAAGAGGAAACGAGGCCAGGTGGGGTGGCATATGCCTGTAATCCCAACACTTGAGAGGCAGAGTTAGGGTGATCGCCATGAGTTCAAGGGCAACCTGGGCTACAGAGTGAGTTCAAGACCAGTCTGAAATGCATACTCCAGCCCTCTCTCCAAAACGACAAGAAAAGAAGAAACAGAGAGATGGACAGACCCGAGCCATCCGCCCACCTCAGGTTTTATGATCCTGTGCTCCACCTGGTTGGCTCTACTGACCCCATCTCAGCCCTGGTCCCGGGCTCACCCCGGCATCCTAGCTCCATCCCCAACCCTGCTACTGAGGCACAGCCTCTGGAATGGGCTTCGTGTGGGATTCCTCACATTCTTGCTGCAAAACCCTCGCTATTGAACCCACTCACCAGAGCATTTTTCACTCATGCCTGTAATGTGATTAGGATCGAGTGTCTCCAGTGTTGTGGGGGCAATGGAGCAACAGGAAAGGAAAACTGTCATTTTGTCCCCAGTACGCCAACACCCAGCCTGTCCAGGCTCTCCCCGGGGACTGGCCCTTTGCCCACCCTGCCCCCCGCCCCCTGGACAGTGAGGAGAATGCTAACAAGGACAGGGCAGCTGCTCTGGGGTGGAGTCCCAAACAAGCGTGGGCATGCAGTCAGGGGAGGGTGAAGATGTCCTGTAAAGTCCCCCAGGGGAAGGCTGGGTGGCTTCCCAGAGCCACAGGAGCAGACTGCTGGTCTCCAAGGGCCCTGCGGGCTGCCAGCCACTTAGCACCTGCCTTTCTGGTGGACAGCAGGGCTCCCGTCTTTGGCTGTTAGAAACAAACAGGGAAAGAGGAAATGCTGGCCTCTTGCGTATCCATCTTTCCTTCACAGTCCTCCAGTCCTTTTTGAATCACCCCCCTCCTCTGGGGACCCTCCCCCTTGCCAGCCTCCTCTTAAGGACTGTGTTTTACAGTGCAACAAGGCAGCTGCTACACACAGACAGCTCTATGCCCAGCTTTCAGCGCTCCTTGAGGGGCCTGCTCTAGAAGCATCTATTGCTCTCTGCCTCCATCACAGCCGAGGACTGCCCTGCTCCCGTCCACCTGCAAGGAAGCTGAGCTGATCCTTTATGTCTTCCAAGCACAGCCAATGGGGAGACTTCTAAAATTGTGGGTTGGCTGAGTCCTGTTGCCCAGGGGCCCTGAATGACAAGCCTGCCCCCCACCCCGTCCCCGCAGAGTCCAGTGCATCAGCCCTCAACTACGTACGTATGCAGAAGTCGCCGTTCTCATAGTAGCCAGGGCAGCACTGGGACCGGCGGCGGTACATGGTCCTGAGGCCACGCCGATATGCCGTCTTATAACTGATCCTAAGGCACAAGGGAGAAAGCCACTTGAAAGTATTGAAAATCAATCGCTCCCGTTTAGAATGATATTTGTGCTAAGCTGTATCAAGTATGCCATTCAATAATTACTTTAAAATGCACGGCAGCCTCAAATATGAAGGAACACAATAACGGGAGATCGATGGCAGGATTGGGCTGCCGTGGTGTGGAATATATTAGGGATATGGCATCCGCCGAGCCTGCTCATTCCCCTGGGCTCCTCTGAACGGGAGGGCTGGGGGGAGCCTGTGTGGGGTGACATTGTGGAGTGGAGGCCACCATGGGCTTCTCCTCAGTCCCTTGAGCCCTCCAGATTCTGGGCTGGAGGAGCCCATGGGGAGTCCTTACAGCAGTCAACTCCAAGAGCTCTGTGCCTGACCCACCCTGTCCCACCAGGAGGACCACTCCAGGCCCCCAGGGATGGACCCATCACTTGGGGAACAGAAGCAGAAGCAGCAAAAGGAACCTGAGGCCCAGTCAGCACCACATTTATCTTCCTCCCACAGAAACACCACCTACAAGAAGCCTGGTGAGCGGTACCAGAGGAGCCCTGAGCAGAGCCCTCTGGGGCATGGACAGCCTACACTTTGGCTTTTTTGATTTTTTTTTTTTTTTTTTGGTACCAGGGATTGAACTCTTGACCACGCACTTGCAAGGCAGGTGCTTATGCTGCTGAGCTAAATCCCCAGCCCCACACTTCGGCTTTTGCAATAGAACAAGTTCCCAGTCCATGTTGCTGCCCACCAGGAATTCCACCCAAACCTCAGGAGGGCCTGCAATCCTCCTGCCTCAGCCTCCAGAGGGCTAAGATTATAGGTTCACACCACCCCACCCAGCTCTGAACTAAGAAGGAAGAAGCAGAAGAGAAATCTGGAATCAATCTAGATGTTTAGCATCAGAGAAAAGGGCCCCACCATGTAGCTTTACTCTTATCCGTTATTTATCCTTCTGCTATTTTCTCACCTCCCAAATAATAATGCTATCCAATACCTAACCACCTTTTTCCTCATTTCCCTTGTACTTTTCAAAGCACTGTCACAGTCCTGACCTCACTGGATCCTGCATGTCAAGTAGAGTACACTGGTAATGCCAAAACCAAGTAGCTTCCCAGGGCCTCCAAGCCCTCCCTATCCCTTCTCTCCTGACGGCCCCATGACATGAAAGCGCACCACAAATTGCAGGAGGGCTCAGATAAAGGCACAGAATTATCAGGTATGGTTGTTTGTGTTGAGCACTGCTAAAAGGGACGTGGTCAAGGTGCCAAAAGGCCAGTGTAACACTCCGCTCTCCCAGCCAGATGCCGCGGCACAGTGCCACATCTGCTCTGAGGGAGCTGTCCCAGGTTTTCCCTCCAAAAGCAGACCCTAGACAAGGACTCCCAAGATGAATGGTTTACTTGGGAGGTGACTTGAGGTGACCGCTCTCCTGGGTGACCCCAGAGGAACGGAAAAGGGAGATGGAAGTAAGGCAGCCTCCCAGGAGCAGGTGTACCTCCATGTAGGTCACCACCACGGGGTCAAGGGTTCTATGTGTTGGGATCATCGGTTGCATCTGAGGGTGTGCTCAGTCCTCTGGGCCCCTGTCACAGGCTTCTCCAGCTTTTCATGTGCAGACAGAGCAGCAGGGGTGTGGAGAGTCCCTCCCGCCCTGGCCCCTGCACCTGAGAGCCCTACTCACCGGTGCCGGGTACACTTGAACCAGTTCAGGATGTCCGTGCAGCGTGTGTAGTAGATTTGATCAAAGGGGTGCGCGTATGACTCCTGGACTGTTACAGCATAGCTGTGGAGCAGACCGGAGACGGAAGCCACGGTCAGTGGGTCAGTGAGGGGCAGGCCACGCTGAAGTCCCCTGCTGGGCCCACAGCCCCAGGCCAGGTTCTGGTGCTCTGCCTCCCGATGCAAACCCCACCCCACCCCAGGCCAGACCCAGGACCCAAGCTTTACTGCCCTTCGCCCTTCAGCTCAGCTGATTTTCTGAAATTCTATTCATTGGTTCATTCATCAGCAAATGAGTGAAGGAAGGGTTAGGTTTGCTCTGCATTGGTTCTGAAAGGTAGAGCCAACAAGTTTTAAAATATTTTGCATTAACAGGGCACCGTGGCCCATGCCTCTAGCCCCAGCTACTCGTAAGGAAGCAAGTGGTTCCTTGTATAGATGAAGAGACTGAGGCACAGAGTGGCAACTTGCTCAGGTCACAAAGTGGTATCAGTAACTGTTCTTATTTATTCAGCACCCTAATGTTAAATACCTCAATGCCTCTTAGCTCTCAGATGATCTTACAGTGGAAGTGGGATTGTGATTCTCACCCTGCAGATGAGGAAGTGAAGCACTGGACAGTGTAAGTGACACCCCCAACTTCCCCAGCTGCAGTCTGAACTATTACAGTGTAGTTAGGACACATGGAGAATCTGCACCCCAAAGACAGATCTTTGTCATCTCCCTATTTGCTATAAACCTGGGCTGGCAGGTGGAAGCCACAGGAAAGCAGATCTCAGTGTCATTAAAATAAGCCTTTGTCCCTGCTGCCCCGCAGGGTGACATGGAATTGGCACTGAAGCCCCAATGCCGAAGTGTGTACTTGCCCCTGGGCAGGCTGCAAAACACCTCAGCAGAGATTGTGGGAGTTAATTTTTAAGTCAGTTGGTATTACTCAGCGCATTCCCAGTAGGGGCCCAGCCTGGGCCAGATGGCCAGGGCCAGGCTATAAAAGCCCGTCTGCTTTGCCTGAGGAAACTGTCAGCTCATTTGCAACGTGGCTGGGCACAGGTGGGGCCTTGTCAGGCTTTCGGAGGCCTGAAAGGTCAGGATCCCAGCAGAAGCCCAGGAGCCATCAGCAAGGCTCAGGCGTCCCGGGGAGTAGGAAAGTCTATCTGACTTTCCCCCTGAGTATGGACTGAGACTGTCAGCGTTCTCAGCAGTCATCCCATTGTGGCTCAGAGTCCTGCTTCTGTCCAGGTTTAGGGACACTGAGGCACAGCAGCACCTTCCTATGGGCCACTTCAGCTCAAAGAGTCAGACATGTGCTGAATGTCTCATTCGGAGATGGGAGAATGAAGGGGTCAGAGGGCCCCGGCCCTGGGGTCCACAGAGGCAAGGCCACGTTGAAGCCTGCAGCTTGTTAGCAGCCTGTCCTTAGATACATTATTTAACTCCAGTAGACTCTGCCTGTAAATCTACAATAAATATTATGAGGGAATTCATGTGATTACTACAAAGATTCAAGAAGGACTATAACAGAATAATGGTATCTGTTTGTCAGGGCAGTGGAAAGATAAATTGAGCAATTCGTATTAAATGCCTGCCAGGTACACAGCAAGCATTTGATACACACTGAGCCTCATCACTACACAGTAGGCTATGGTTTACCTCCTGTGCTAGGCACCAAAGGCTACTTCCTCCCCAGGCACGGCGGAGGACAGAGAACAGTATCTCCCTGCAGAATGGGGCTCAGCCCCTTCCTGAGACTGCCAGGGGCTGTGGATACCCAGTAGAGGGTTCAGGGCACCCTGGGGGACAGACCTGGCTCTGCAGGATGCCCTGAGAGGAACAAGTCTGGTGCTGAGACCTCGTAGCCCCACTGTCATGTGTGTGTTAGCACTGCTCATTTGCCAACATGCTAATGAGGGGCCTGATTAATCTTGTCAGGCCAAGCCCTACCAGCCAGGGAAAGCCCTCACCCTACACCGGAGTTTTAAGGTGGAGAGGCATAATTATCGAGGAGCCCCCCACCGAGGCGCTAATCCAGCCAGGAAATTCTTCCTGGTCTGTCTCGGCTCAGTCTCAGAGGAACGGGTTGCGTGGGCTTCTTGATTGTCGCTTACTAGCATTTGGCACCCTGCCATCAGCAAGTACCACCAGCAAGGCATCTTCCCTGGGGCAGAAGAAGCAAGGGGCTCCCCAGGCTTCAAGGACACTGTTACTTCACTTGTTATATTCCCACCAAGGCTGTAACTCTGGCTCTAGCCCCCCATATACAAGGGACCCAGAGAAGAAAGAGTGGGCATGGGCTCTGCCTGCAGGGAAGGTTCACAAGGGTTCAGACGCTCTCTTCAAGTCACATGGCCAGCAGCTGGACAGATCTGGACCAGAGGGCACCGAGGGCTTCCCATCTCAGATCTGTCTTCCCCCTGTGTCACCGATTTTCTCAGGACTCCTCCTGACACCTGGTCACTAGAGGTGTCCGGCACGGGCACAAGTGTTGGGGCCACTGCAGATGGGGAGCCTTCCCCTGCTGCAGCCGGCCACATACACACCCCACATGGAACATGGGCCTCCAGTGTGCCTCCCCTCCTTTCCCATCCACCTCCCCCATCAGGCCTTCGTCTTAATTTTATTCATTTGATTTATTAGCATCTAAGTGGCAGAGTCGTCCTGGTCAGCACAGCCAATCAATTCCAGGGTTTAATTCGGTTTTTCCTGATTGGGTCTCTGGTCACTGTCTTTCTGCTCACCAAAATCAATACTTTAACCTTGTGCTTCAAAGTCAGACCATCTGCAGGGA